>PVKE010013205.1:26228-37139 GCA_004027555.1 Craseonycteris thonglongyai | reverse complement strand
AGAGAGAGAGAGAGAGAGAGAGAGAGAGAGAGAGAGAGAGAGAGAGAGAGAAAAGGGGGAGGACCCAGAGCAGTCTCCATAGCCATTATCACTAGTTTCAAGGTTTTATTCTACAGGTGGATGTGGGGCCACACAGGGCGGGAACCAAACCAGGGGGCCTCCCACATGGGAAGAATGCCCTACTTCAGCATATGGGTTCCCACAAGCCAGGGCCAGGGCTGGGACTTGATCTCTGGACCCTGAGGTCACAAGGCAACTGTTCGACCCCCTGAGACATCTTGGCATTCCCTCAATCATTTTTCTATTGGCAAAACCTAAAGCTATAAACCTCAAGTCAAAACCCTCTCCTTCCAAATCCACATACCTCTGCATCCGATTACCAGGCACTTACACTTGAATAATTTGAACACATTTAACACAAAATTCATTAACTGCCCAAACCAGCCCCTTGAATTGCTTCTCCTCAATCAAGATTTTCTCCTCTTCCTTACGCTCCATATCCAGGCAGGTGGATCTGCTTCCTAATCAGCTCTCAGTCTTGTCTGATCTTTGCTTCTAGGTCACAGGATTGTTCATCTGATTTGCTGCAATAGGCTCCTAACTGCTTTACATCTCTAGACTTGTCCCCTGGTAAATTAAGTCTCTACACTGAGGAAATTACCTTTCTAAAAGACTAATCCTAGGGATGCCAGGATAGCTCAACAGGTTGAGTGCTGCAACCACACGGTTTGTGGATCAAATCCTGACCCTGGCCCGTGCAAACCCACATGGTGCATTGTGGCACAAGTAACTGGTAACTGCCAGGTTCTTGCCCCCATGAGGGAGGCCCCCAGTTCGGTTCAGTTCCATCCCACTAGGTCCCATATCCACCTGTGTGGAATGAAATTATGTCAAAACTAATGATATATAAGTACAGAGACTGTGCTGGGCCCTCTGATTCTCTCTCACCTTTTCTCAAATAATAAAATAAAGCTTAAAAAAAAAAGGCAAATCCTTTATTGACTTTAAGGGGAGGCTGTACAACAGTAGAAAGACACAGGTTTGAGAGTCCAACCAATATGGGTTTGAATCCAGGCTCTAACTTTGGGAAAATTACTTCTCCCAACCCATTTCCTCATCTGAAAAATACAATCCTGAAAAGTCAGAATCAAAAATCAAGCCCATGTGTAGTAGACACTATATGATACACTAGGACCTTAATAACTGGTAGCTATCATTATTCCCTCAAAATTAAATTTAGATTTCTTAATATGCCTCAATTGTCATAGTTTACCATCCATACTCTCCAGCACTTCAACTACCCTGACCCTGCCATGTTCTTTCAGGACTGGTCTGTTTATAAGTGGCTGTCTCCTCTATCAAGAATGATGCCTTTAATCCTACCTTCATAGAGCTCATTCCTCAATTTAAGTGTGAACTCCATGAATTCTCTCCGAACCCCCCTGCCCCAGGTTGGATGAGACAGCTCTACTCTGTATTCCCACAGTGCCCTGTGCTCACTTCCATCATACTCTACTCTAACCGTCTAGTTATCTGCCCATCAGTTGTTAATAGGCTGGGCTCCCTAGGGCAGGGCTCCATCCTTTAGACCTGTGTTCAATTCCTGGCACACAGTAGGCACTGCATAAATGTTATTAACATCAAATAACCTGAATGGCTATACTAAATAAAACACTAAAAACAACAGCAACAGATTTCCTTTCACTTGGCTTTTGTGTTCAAAGATTTTTCCCACCTTTAGAAACTACTTTTCACCATTAAGAATGCTGAAGTAGGGAAGCTGGGATGGTTCAGTGGGTTAAGCGCTCACTTTGCAGCCCCGGGGACCGAGGATCGAATCCTGGCCCTGGCCCATCTGGACCCACATGCTGAACTGGGGAGTGCCCCCAGTTCGTTTCTCACCAGGGCAAGACCCAGGCCCAGTTCCTGCCCTGTGCAGCCCCGCCCACCTGTGGAATGAAATTATGTGGAAAAACTGATGATGTGCAGCTGTGGAGGCTGTTCTGGGCCCTCCCCCTTCTCTCTGTCTCTGTATCTCTCTCTCTCTCTCTGTCAAAAACAATAAAAATAAATCTTAAAAAAAAAAAAAATGCTGAACAGTTAAAATAACTTCACTTTAAGGACCCAATACTGATAATACCAGCAATAGATATAATAGACACTTTCAATATGAACATAACTTATTTTATGTCATTTTTCCATGTTCTTAAGTCAGTGTATTGTAATAGATTGATACTAAACCAGCATAACTAAAGGAACAGCACTAATAACTAAATTTAGCCTCTAAATTATGAAATTGAAAACAATTATGCTTAACCCACCTATCAATAAGCAGATAATAAACTGACATTACAACTTTTTGAAAGCTATAGCAATAAATAAGTACTATGCTTCACTTACCAGCTTCACGTAATCTGTTCCCTTCTGCTTTTGTCCGGTTAGTTCTTTCACTTCCAGCAAGATCTACCAAAGACAGCTGGCTTATAGCGATTTGTTCTTTTTCCTGAAGGGAAGATCATAATGCCAACAACATGAGTTATCTTTAAATATATTCAGAACAACAAATTATTGTATTATGAATAGAATATTTGTGCAATACACATTGTACCAGGGTAGGGGCAAAGGATACATGTTTTGGGAAAGAGTTTACTAAAAGCATATGATAAATATACTCATGACATTAATGATTACTTGCCCATTGTCTGCTTTTCTACATTAAACTATTAGCTCCATGAGAACAGGGACTCAAGCCTTTTAATGACTCTATCTCCAGCACCTTGCACAATGCCTAACACTCAGCAGGAGCTCAATAAATATCTGCTGACTAGTGAGTCTGGAACAGGGCTATCTTATATTTTTCTATAATCAGATATTTAATAATTTTATCTAATAATTTCATAATCTAATGTTTATAAAAAATGAAAGCCAAAAGGTACATAACTGATACCGTAATAGTAAATGTAATGCAAAGGAAATCAAGTGTATGTGGAAGTTTGACTTATAAGCATTTTCTAGCTAACATTTATTGGGTGCTGACTATAAGCCACTGGATTATACTTCACATGCACTACCTCCCTTTAATCCTCTCAGCATTATGAGGTGTTTATTTCAGTTAGAAAAGATGACTACTAAATTAACAGGAATCAGAATGCGATATGGTTGGCCGTCTTCAGTTACCATGCTGTACCACCCCCTCCTGCCACCTGGAAACCTGTGACAGCAGTTTCATAATAAAGTTTGAATAGAATTACACTTTTAATAGCTTAAACTTATTAAATGATTTATGTTTGGGCTCAAATGCTGTTACTAATTGATGTAAACCTTGTAGCGTGACAGCCAACAGTGACCAATAGGGGGATCCTACTGGCCCATCAGCCAAGAGAAGAACAATTTAGAATTGATAACATCCTGAACTGTGCCTACCCTAGAAAGTTAATTGCTGACATTTTAAAATCATTAACTGCATTTCCATACACATAATGTGTCTTCAGAGATAATACAATGAATCACATTGTTATTTTATCTCCTCTATTAAAGAGATTTATAAAGATCTATAAATATTTTTAGTTGCAAAAGTCCAGGTTCTAAAATTCAACAGCCAGTTTCCCAAAACTACACTATCTAATGGAACAGTTAAAGTCATCACCTACATACACAAGGGCTAGCCAGAAAAAAATCCAGCAATAAATGCCACTGGTTTTCATATTCTATGGCTGGGTACTTTAATTCTAGAGCATGGGGAAGCTGGGATGGCTAAGTGGGTTGAGCGCTCACTTTGCAGCCCCAGAGACCAGGGATCGAATCCCAGCTCCGGCCCAGGCGGACCCATATGCTGAACTGGGGTGTTCCCCCAGTTCAGTTCTTGCCAGGGCCTATGTGGGAGGCTCCAGGCCCAGTTCCTGCCCTGCGCAACCCGGCACCCACCTGTGGAGTGAAACTATATGGAAAACTAATGCTGTCAACTATGGAGACTGCTCTGGGCCCTCCCCCTTCTGTCTCTCCCTGTCTGTCTCTCTCTCTGTCAAAAACCAATAAAAAAACAAAAACTTTAATTCTAGAGCAGCAGTATTCACACTTCTGGCTTCCCTGGGCCACACTATAAAAAAAAAAAAATGGTCTTGGGCCACATATAAAATACACTAATAGTAACAATAGTTGATAAGCTAATAAATAAATAAATAAATAAATAGCAACATTTTCTTCATTATTATGGTTTAAGGAAGTTTACGAAGTTGTGTTGGGCCACATTCAAAGCCGTCCTGGGTCACATGTGGCCCACGGGCCGCAGGCTGGACAAGCTTTTCATTGCAATGAAACCACCCTTATTTAACTCTTAATTCTGAAAAATGAAGCATTCAGTTAGAACAAGAAAAACTCTGCACTCTACAACTTTACCTGTAAGACATTGTCTCCATCTGCATCCAGTGGAGCCTGAACTAATTTAATGTTGAACACACTATGGGAACGGCTGGACTCACGATTCAAATGTGTATTAGCGATACGTCTCTTTTTCTGACCTACGATGACAGAAAAATCATTGATCAAACCTGAACTCAGCTATTTCAGCCTATGTGCTTTCTATGAAACCAAAAGTACTGCTGTCAAATATAGTTATCACTTTATAATTTTCTAATTTTAACTCTAACCTCTCCAGAAAACTTCAAAAGCCTCCTCAGTAGATTTCACTTCTACTTCTGTACATCCTGCAACATACATGTTATGGTTCTTATCTTCACGAAGCAATTTAGATTGTGGAGGTCTATGGGGAAAAAAATAACATTAGTTTCCTAAATTATGAGTTACTAATGGCTCAATTTAAGACTAGGACTAAAATGTCAGGCAACATGACACCCATTCTTATAATGGGAATAAGCTTAAACAAGTCCTCAGAAAAATATTAAACAAATATCTACAGCAGACTCTCCATTAACCAGAATTCAAGCAACTGGCAAAAAACAAACAAACAAACAAAAAAATCAAAGAAATATTAAAATACATTCATCTGGCATGGGTTCCGGTTAACTGAGAGTCTACTGTATAAGGATATATAGTCAAGATTAGTTACATACGAGTAACAGGATAACAGGCAACTATTTTGTTTTAAAAGTTTTGCTCTACTGCTCTACTTCTGGCAAAGCACATGAAACAACACTTACTAAACAATTAGAGATCAAAGTAGTACAGCAACACTACATGCACAGGTTAAGCATCAAAATCTAGCATTTTCCTAATTTTAAAAGATAACAGATAGAGCTGGATCCGACCTCAGTGTCAGTCAAAAACAAATTTAGAAAGAGTTTGGTATATACTAGGAGTGGCAATCCTTCCAAAGTGGCTGGTCAAGTTTTAGTCTGTATGGTAAGATAAGGATGGGAAATGGTGCTGGCGGTTTGGCTTCAGTCTTATAAATGGTGGGAGGAGAAACATTTAACAGCCACCATCACTCAGTAAATGGCAGAGTTTTTAGGAAGCGAGGGGCTCATAGGTAGCAGCCAGCCCAGTGCCAATGAAAAACCACCTACATGCAAACATGCCCCAGATGCCAAACACTAGTATAACTACACCCTTGTCCTTAAGAAAAGAGCCAACACCATCACATACACAAAGTCTGTGTTCCTCATAGGCGTGCTGCAACTGTTCCACCTACCAAAGGAATAAGGTATAAGTTACAAGTTACTGTTTCTACAGCAGCCATCTCACAGCAACACGTTCAGTCCATAGTATACGACAGTCACACCACTTGTAATATTTCTTCATTGTATTTAAAAACCACAAAATGTTAAAATAACTCAAAAAAGCAGTCATTACCCCACTCTAACAAATTAAATCTGAACTTAGTGACAAATAAGCACGCCGTGAGTTCAAAGAGTTAACAGAAAGGTTACAAGGCATACAAGTCACATTTGTCAGTCCTTTTGTGTAATTAAATAAAACCAAGATAATAGGTTCCTTTGAAAATAATCTCTTTTAGAACAAACTAAATAGAAACTTGGCACCTATGCAGACATGAAACTGGTTAGATGAATGCAATGAATGACATCACAAAAGTTTAGGAAAATGGGTACACAGAACTGACACTTTGAAACAAATGGGAAAGTAGTCTATACACCATTCAATGTAAATAAAGTGGATATACTGATGTCTGTTTGCAATCTAATGTTTTTCTAAATCCAGCTGTTTCTCCAGTAATGTTGGATTAGACATCACACAGAAGTTAAATATAAAACACAGGTCTTGCTATTATTTACATCCTAAGAGGCCCAAACGACAAGGGCACTGAGACAAGGGCACTGAAGATAAGCATTTAGTTTAAGAACAAAGCTATCAACACAGGAACAACATATTAACATTAAACATGAGATTCTAGAGATAGTTCTGGCAGAAATGCAGGTTTATTGTTTGTGATGCCAGTTTGTAATTGGTCTTCATTCCCAGCAAGGCAAGACCCAAAGAAATCTAAGGAGTAGTCTTTTAACTCTGAGAGAATGACAATAGAGGTATCACTTCACGATAATCAACAAGGGAAGGTCTGTATTAGTTGTACAAACAACAGCTTTAGGCTTCATTCAGTAAAGATCACCAAGACAGAGGTGGTTAAAAGGCTACAAACTTCCAACAGTAAATGCCAGGTTCTTGAAAGGTAGCCCTAAGGCACATCTATAGGGACACTTCCCTTATACAATTAATAAGGTCCTTCTTAAAATACAGCCCAGAGCCAAGAGTTTTCAAAAGTAATGTCTAAGATGAATATTTAGGTCTTTCTTCTTAGATGTCTTAACTTACTAGGTCCCTAATATACCTGCATATCTAGTTAATAACAAAATGACTAATTGAGCACGAACTGCATGATGTACAAGTTATATGTCATTTTAAAAGCAAAAGTAAGCATTATCACCATTTATAGCTGAAGACACTAAGGCTCACTGGGGTGAAGTGACTTCCCCAAGATTAAGCAGCTAAGAAGGGGCTCTCTTCACTACTTACTTAGGCTTTATGGGGTCAAATGGCACCTCTTCCAGCAGATCATATATGTAATTATTATATATTTCAATATAAGAGACAAATACACCATAGACACTATCTTCATCAACCTCTTCTGCTTTGCAAAATTCTTGTACATTTATCATATCTGCAAACTCTGGATCTACTTGTCGTCTGCAAAATTGGGTGGAAAAAATCATAAATAACTTATGGTTATATCCAGAAGTACACAAAGCAACTTTATTCAAACTCTGTCAGTCAACAATACTCCCATGTCCTTCCAGATACATAGCACAGGCTTTTATACCCTTTTCCACCAAGATTGGCACCTTCTCTAAGCAGTGATTCAAAGACAGTGTGCTCAAAAAACAAACAAAAAAACAAAACATCAAAGAAAATAAACTTAAGAACATTCCTCATCTTTGATCTCACTAAAGTCAACTGTCAGACCATCTTCTCTACTTCCTGTTCACCATTTCCTATTCCTGAGGAAACCTTGGACAGGATTCCCCTTAGGCTAGTGTTGCATATAAATGTAATTACTTACTTGCTAGAGGGGGTCTTTGGATTGGGCATGGCTTCTCTTTTCTGGCGTTCTAATAAGGCATCAACTTCACACTGTATATCCATGCTATTCCTATCATTAGATTTAAAAACCTGAAGTGGGGGCAAAAATCCAACCATGATTTTGACAATTTGACTTAAATAGCATGAAATATATTTAAAAAAATAAGAAACATTTTTTATTTAAACATATTTAAGGCTTCAAAATGTATCTAATGCTAAGGCATCCAATTAGTTCTCCTTTAATACTACTGTATCCACAGGTATCTTGGTTCCTGTTACTCAAGTGAAATAGTCACAACACAAAAGAATTATACTTACATATCGTTTAGCTTGGAATGACCCTATACTATTAAAGATCATGTGCAAACAACGAGGAAGCAGCCCTCCTTCCCCTGGAGAACCAGTCATGGTGTGAGTTTTTCCACTTCCCGTCACACCATATGTAAAAAGGAGACCTACAACACAGCAAGTCACACTGGGTTATATCTTAAAAGTCCTTGTAATGTTTCTTCATTGTATTAAAAAATACTTAAAATTAACTATCTCAAAAAAGCAGGTTTAACACCACCCTAACAAATAATGAAGTCTAGGTTGCCAAATATATTAATTATCAAAAAATTTTATGAGAGGGGGAGAGAAAGGAAAATCCAACAAATATCCAAGAATCATACCATTTTTGCCATGAATAAGATCATCTACCAACGGATTAGCCACAACATCAAAGAGCTCCTTCTGGGTGGTATGAATACCAAATACTTGTTTAAATGAATACTGAGTCTGTGGAGAATGAAAAAATAAAAAGCTCATAAGTGGATTCCACTATATCTAGGCTAGAAACATCTATTTAAATATATTCAGATATTTCTTTCTGAACATTTAAGATCTAGATGCACCAGGGAAAAGTACAAGTGGTCTTTAAATTTGGAGTCCTTAAAAATGTCATGACGGGAAAGCCAGGATAGCTCAGTGGGTTAAGCACTTGCTTTGTAGCCCCGGGGACTGAGAATTGAGCCCTGACCCGTGTGGACCCTCATACTGAACTGGGGAGTGCCTCCAGTTTGGTTCTCACTGGGGCAAGACCCCGGCCTGGTTCCTGCCCTGTGCAGCCCCATGCCCACCTGTGGAATGAAACCATGTAGAAAACCAATGATGTGCAACTCTGAAGACTGCTCTGGGCCCTCCCCCTTCCCTCTGTTTCTCCCTCTGTCAAAAAACAATAAAAATAAATCTTTAAAACTACAGAAAAGTGTAGATCATTGGTTCCCAAGAGATGGTACACATATCCCTGGTGGGGTAATTGCTGGGCCTTTTAGGGGTACACAAAAAATAATCAGTAACAATATTTAACTATGTTATGAATATTGTAAAATTAAATCTGTAGTTTGTACTTTTAATGTAGTAATTTTTCCTTCCTAACTTAATACCTCATTAAGAAAGGCACTGAACAAAAGTGTCAGTATTTAAAAAGAGCTGTTTTAAACACAAAGGATACGATTTATAGAAATGGGTATAAATGGGAGCACATAGCGGAAAAAGGTTGGGAACCACAGGTGTAGATTAAAAAGAGGGCTTTCGTTGTAGCCCAGCTTGGTCTTTAGAGGTTGGAAAAGGAGGAGGAGGCTGCAAAGAGTGGCCAGTGAAAGACAGAACATGGAGATTGGAGGGTGGGGCAGGAGAGTGCTTCAGGAAGGAAGGTGCTCTCAAGAAATAGATTATAATGAGAACAAAGAAGTAGCCAACAAACTAAGCAGCAAAGAGGCCACTGATGGGCTTTTCGTGAGCAATTTCACTGGAGTCATATGCACAAAAGAGTGAATGGCAGCTGGAAGTAGACACCACAGCCTGAAGTAAACCTTTCTTCTGCATTCCCAGTCACCTCTTTTTAGCCCACCTAATTTTTCTGTCTTATCCATATGAAGGTTACTTGTTTACTATCTGTGCCCCCAAACAAACTATAAGCTCCAAAGCCAAGGACTGTAATTACTCATTTTTAAAATCTCCTTTCACCCTCCAGCTTAGCACGTGTTTACTGAACTGAACTCACTTTGCTCAACATTTTACTAAAAATAAAAACTTCATACTTGTAGACACAAGTATACAATGCCTAGTAAATGCTATTTTAATTTCCACACATGAAACTTTGTGTCTGTATATATAAAAACTTCTTAGCATGATCATATATATCATTCTACATCACACTATCCCTAACATATGCTCTCAAGGAGTAAAAAATACCCAATACAAGAAATGATCCTCTAAAGGCAATCATCTAATTTCAAAATACTAAAAGTGTATCTGTATATCCCAGGAATTAAAAACACTTTAGATATGGTGGGTTACAGTAATGAAATAAGTCTTTTAAAAAAGTGGAAACATATAAATTTTTTTTAAATTTAAAAAATGGGAAAGCCATTCAGGAAAGAACATATCAAGTAAAATCAGCTTGGTTCCAATAAGAAGTACCTCCTTATAGTCTCCATTTCGGTTGAGTCTGTAACCCTCAGGAGTATGAAACTGAACAGTTGTATTATTGATCACTTCTATGCAACATTCTTGATCAGGAAAGCTCAGTGGGCGCACTCTACAGTATACCTAAAAATACAAGAAAGTGCTTAAAGAACAAAGGCTGACTTTTTACCTCACTTACCATTTAAGCTTCCCATTCATTCATTCAACAAATATTTGGTCTCTTAATTTAAGAGATCAATATATATATACTTTGAGCTATGAAAACCAAAACCTGCTACCTGAGACTCAAATATAAACAGATATTAGAGATAAGAGATAGTTTAAATACACATAAAATTAAAATACATTTTAATAACAAAAGCATCAATTCCACAGCTTCTCTTTACTACTGTATTGGCACAAATTTAATAAAGTTATACTATTAATACAAAAATCTCTCTAAAAGTCAACAACAAATCACATTATGAGAATTATTTGAAAATGTTAGAATTTTTTGGAATTGGATGCCAGTTAAAACTTGCCAGATTAACAGAATATACAAATAAGTGGATGCAGGAGCTGAAATGTGGTTTCCGTAATCAGTGACAGGGTTGAGGAAAAACTGTTAAGCTGTATGAGCAAAGCATCTGGGTTCTTTAACTCAGACGGAGACACACACTCCAGTGCCGGTGAAGGGGAGATTTAAAATGATCTCAGGGGGAAAGCCGGGACGGCTCAGCGGGTTGAGCGCTCGCTTTGAGGCCATGAGGACCGAGGATCGAATCCCGGCTCCGGCCCAGGCAGGACCCACGTGCTGAACTGGGGAGTTCCCACAGTTCAGTTCTCTAACTGTCTCTGTCTCTGTCTCTCTCTCTATCTGTCAAAAAGTAAAATAGAAATAAATATGCACTGAAG
>PVKE010013205.1:8099-26128 GCA_004027555.1 Craseonycteris thonglongyai | reverse complement strand
GAGCTTTAAAATGATCTCAGGATGCCGAGATAGCTCAACAGGTTGAGTGCTTGCCTTGCAACTGTGAGATCCAGGGATTGAATCCTGGCCCCAGCTCATGCAAAACCCATATATGCTGACCTGCGGCACAATTGGTAACTGCTGATCTGATGGCGAAGGTTCTCACCTCCTATGCAGGAGGCCTTCCAGTTTGGTTCCCACCCCATGTGGCCCCACATCCACCTATGTGGAATGAAACCAAGTCACAGCTGATGATGTACAGCTGTGGAGAACTGCTCTGGGCCCTCCCCTGTTCTCTCTCTCACCTTCTCTCATACAATAAAATAAATCTTTAACAATAAAAATATAAAATGATCTCAGAGCAAACCAACCTTCGTGTGTTTACCATTTGCTTTTAAAACCAAATTCCCAAGTCTGAAACTAGTGAGGTACATGTAATTATGAGTAGTCATTAGACTGAATTAAACTGTTCTATACCAAAGTCTTAATGAAATTTGGTCCCCAAAAAGCATGGAGTTTGTGGCTTTCCTTGTGAAGTGTTAGCTATCAGTTAGTGCACAATAGTCCAAAAGATGAGAGAAGATGCTCATCCAAGCAGAAAGTTTTCCCCCATGCCAGAGAGTACGAAGCATTCTCTGGAGCAGATGAAGACTTTTCATTATCTAACTTTTCAAATTATAATTACTTATAGGAAGTATGCACTCAACAACTAAAAACTTCATTTTACTGGACTAATGAATCCTACATAGAAACAAAGTTTCAAAGCTTGAACTAGCCTTAAGCAATTTAGTACCACCCTTTTAAACTAACCATTCTTTGGACTCTACTTCCACATCTCCGTCCCTTCCAAGCATATAAATAAGACATAAAGTGAATGAAGAAAGAATATACGCACATCAATTCACAGGGAGACCTTACTTACCCCAACTGGATCTTTAAGACTTGTTTGGGATCCCTTTTTCACTACAAGTTTCCTGGGCGTCTTAGTCCTCCTAGACATAGATTTAAAAAGAAAAAAAAAGTTTTTGCAGTTCAAAACTAAACATATAAAAACCTCACCTGTAAGTCATAATTCATACAGAGACCAAACCTCCTAGGGTTTATAAAATTATTCTTTAACAGTTCTAAAACACTACATCCTAAATAACTAACATGAATAAGAATAAATTGCATTTATAGAAGAGTGGGCATGCATAATCCAAAGGTAATTAAAATTTGGCTTAGGAGACATTTTTAGTGCTAAATGTACTCACTTATTCTATATTTAAAATAGCTTGGATATTTTCTTGAGCAACAATTTCACATAGGCACTACAAGTTTGAAAAATCTACAGATAACTGACCACTTATCTTGAACGACATTTATATGTATATACAAGAACACACACTGAGCCAACAGCCACTGTCAAGGCAGACTGACAAGTGATTACGTTCAATAAATTACAAAAAATGCAGATGGAGGAGTTCATTCTTTCATCAAAATTTACCGGTATGTCTATATTTTCAAGGAACAACTGGTTATTGAATTCTCAAAACCTTTGTCCCCAAACAAAATGTAGTCCCCAAACTGCAATTTCTTGCTCTCTTAAGTATAAAAAAGTGGGAAAAGTTTCAAAATGGAATCACCTGTGCTAAACTTACATTACCAAACCAAAACTTAATACCTAATCTATAATAATTGCAGTTTAATCTCTCTGCCGAATGTGATCTCAGCCACTCAGAATGGAATTTCATGGTTAGCATCAATGAGGTAATCCACCTAATAGGCCCCTGTTGTTCCCCAAAGGAAGGGGCCTTTGCATGGGCTCTTTGCTTGTTCCTGCCCGCTTCTTGACTGTAAAAGTCTCCCATTTTGTACAGCTCCTCAGATCTTTCTAGTTGCTGAATAGGATGCTGCCCGATCTATGAATCACTGAATAAAGGCAATAAGATTTAAAAAATTAACTCAGTTGATTTTTTTTTTTATCAGTAAGGACAACAGAAGAAATTTTATTTCCCCATTTCTCTAGCATGCTTCCCCACTCCCACCCCCAATTTGCCTATAGGTGGTACGAACATTTAACACTAAAATTAAGTGAAATTATTGGATTGGACTATAGGTTAAAATATTTTCTCAACATGTTCTCAGATGAAACAGAAATAAATTACTAGTGTTTTAAGTGCAAAATATTATGTTTACTTCAACACTTCTTAAAAAATGATGAAGACTATGCCCTCTTAAAAAAACAAATTGCCCTTTGCAAACGAGTAGCTGCTACATGATGATAATAATATACAATCAACCCTCTTCTTTGCAAAATTATTTCTTTACGCAAGCGCGGTCAAGGAATTATGCTGCGTGGAAAATGCCCCCGCTTTAGTGAGGAATGTGGGCGGATACATCTGCGGCCAAAGAATAGGACACAGGT
The DNA here is from genome assembly GCA_004027555.1 of Craseonycteris thonglongyai. Classification (NCBI taxonomy): domain Eukaryota; kingdom Metazoa; phylum Chordata; class Mammalia; order Chiroptera; family Craseonycteridae; genus Craseonycteris; species Craseonycteris thonglongyai. The sequence goes on along the minus strand of PVKE010013205.1, from coordinate 23,721 downwards.
AATCTGACCATGCAACTGGGTGGTTTGGGCCTCCAGGCCACGAAGAGGGCTACAAAAAAGCACGCAATGCTCCCAGCGCCTGAGACAGCCTAACCAACCCCAACACCAGACCTAGACACTCCGCCCGACCCGCGACACGAGCCCGCACTAGATTAAATGCGGCCTGAGGGCGTGGGCTGCCAACACGGAAAGGGAGAGCTTAAGAAAGGCTGGCGGCGGCGGCCCCGAGCCAGGTGGATGGCAACCCAGCTAACGGTAACCGGGAGGGTGGCAAATCTCTGGATTTGGGGCCGACCTCTCCCCGGCGAGAGAGACCAGAGCGGAGCGTCAGGCGCCGGGCTCCGGGGGTCCACCCGGATGGGTCTCGGCGCTGTGGCTCCCCCTGAGCGGTCCACGTGGGGACTCTCAGTTTGGGGGCTGCGCTCCGGGCAGCACAGGGCTTGGGGAAGACTGCGCGGCCCTCGGTAGTCGGAGGCGTGCAGAGTCGCCCCGCCCGGGCTGCGCCGCCCCTTACTCACGCTGGCTTCATGGCAATAGGTTCCGCGCTGCCCGGACACGCGCGAGGGGCGTCGGGCTCGATGGGCAGGGCTGGCGAGGACAGCGGGTCGCTGAGACGAGCCGTGAGAACGGGGACAGGACAGCTGAAGAGTTGCGCTCCGTGAAAGCCGGCGACGCGGCTGCCAGCCCAGGTGAGCTCGCGCCCGGCGCATTTCAAACGGACCAATCAGCGTCCGCCCGCGGGGAAGGGGCGGGGCCTCTGAAGAAGTGATTGCTCTGCCGGAAGTTATTCTCGTCTCCTAGACGACCGACGCGGAAAGGGTGCGGGGCGTCTGGGTGTCCGTGCTTCGAGGCTGGAGCCCGGAGCTCAATGTAAAATACAGTCCTTTCCATTCCCGACGAAGAAACAGGGTTAATTTTCCTACAGCACAAGAAGCCCAGTGGAAGAGCAGGTTCAGGATTGATTCAGAAATCAACACTGTGGTTCCGGCTTGTGGGTGTCCTATTCTCGTGCTCTGCCCCTCACAGTCTGACTCCCTCTGGCTACCATATCACCACATCATCTTGGCTTCCTTTCTCTCACTTCTGCACTTTCCTGGGTTCCACCTCTCTGGTTTCTTCAGCTCTTTCCTATTTATACATTGTTTTATTATCAGATTCTTAGCAATGTTTGATCTTGAGCATAAAGAGATGAATAAAATTTGGTCCTTGCCTTGAGGAGCATCATCCAGAACCACTCTTTTCAAAGATGAAATGATTCTATCTCACTTCTATCTCTGCCTCTAAATTGATGATTATCAAATATGCATCTATATCTGTGTTCTATCTCCTCTTCTTCCTACTGGACCAGACACCAATAAGGACAGACATACTTTAATATCCTTAGCCCATATTGTTTGACATAAAGATGATTCTGATCTTTGCTATTACATAGTGACAGTGAATTAACTTGGAATTCATCATTTTGCACAATGCAAGTAAATATGGATGAATTCCTACAAGCAGAAATGCTGAGTCAGAGTCTGCATTCATGTTTCACAAATATTGCCAAATTGTTCTCTGTAAAGGTTGTCCAAAGATAATCAAATATGTGGGAGGAAAATCACAGTGTGGTTTAAATTGTCTTTTATTATGAATGAGGTTGGGTATCTGTTCATATATTTAAGAGCCATTTGTTTCCTTCTCTGTGAACTGTTCTCATCTCCTTTGCCTTTTTGTTCTATTGAGTTATTAGTTTTTCTTACTGATTCATAAAAGAGCTTCATATATTAAGGAAATTGGTTTGCATCCAATATCTGAGTTCAAATATTTTTATAGTTCATAATTTGGTTTTTGGGGAAGCCGGGATGGCTCAGTGGGTTAAGCGCTCACTTTGAAGCGCCGGGGACCAGAGATCAAATCCCGGCCCCGGCCCATGCAGAACCATATGCTGAACTGGGAGCTCCCCCAATTCAGTTCTCTCTCTGCCTCTGTATCTCTCTCTCTCTCTCTCTGTCAAAAATAAATAAATAAATAATAAATATTTTTAAAAAAACAAAATAATTTGGTTTTTATTTTGCTTGTTTTATGACAGCTTAGAAAAAATTTAAGGTAGCCAAATTTGTCTTTTTTTTTTTTTTTAATGTCTTCTGTTTTGTATCATACAAGAAAAGCCTTTTCCGCTCAGATCATTTAAAAAAATATCTTATATTTCCTAGTTGATTTTATTGCTTTTTTTTTTTTTAATGTTTAAGTCTTTGAACCATTAGAACTTTGTTGTCAAATGAGAGGTCGAGATCTATATCACTTAGGAATTGGACTTGGCGGCTGGCTACTTACCTCTTAGTTACTCTGCAGTCTGGCTTTGGCCTCAGTCTCTCCATTGGAATGAATTCTTCTCACCAAGATCACTACCTCCTTGATGCTGACTCTAACTGACCCTTCCACACCCTTATCTTACTTTACCTCTCAACAGCACTAAAATATATTTCCCATTCCTTTCTTCCTATGCCTTTGTTTTTTCTCCTAGCTCTCTAGTCCCTTTTTCTTGGCCTTATTTATATGGTTTGTTTGTTTGTTTGTTTGTTTGTTACTCCCTTAAATGTTGTGACTTGGGGTTTTTACCTGGTCACTAGCTAGGACCTCTCTCCAGGCACTTCCAACCATGCCCATGGCTTCAAATACCATTCACATTTGCCCTTCTGAGCTCCAGACCTATATATCTAATTGCCTTATAGAGTCTCTACTTGGGTGGCCCACAGGCACCTCACACCCAATACATCTTAATCTCTTCCCCTGAACCTGCTCCCCACACTGGATGGCATCACTATCTACCCAGCTACCCAAACCTGAGTCCAGGGTGCCATCTGTGACTTATGGTTCCCCTTCTAACATTCAATCACCAAATCTTGACAGTTCTACCTAATAGCCTTCAAACCTCTCCACTTCTCTCTAGTCCCTTGCCATCTCTCTTTGGGATGACTGCAACAGTACCCTAGCCAGCCTCCCTGCTGCTGCCCTCCAATCCACGCTCCAGTTTGCAGCCAGCTCACCTCTAAATCACAGATCTGATCATGTCACACTCCTGCTTGTGACCCTGCAGTAGCTTCCCATTGCTGACCCTCAACAGGGCCCCAAGGCTCTTCCTCTCCAAGCTCATCACCTGTCATTAACTCCTGCAATGACCTTCATTGGTGCCCTGCACACACTGGGCTCACACACTATTCCTTCTGCTGTCAAGTTCTCCGCCCTCTCCTCCTCGGACAGTGGCTCCTTACCCTCCAACCCAGCAGGCCTTCTGCCACCTACTCTGCTCTAGATGCTGGCTGGACCCCTGCTCTATATCCACAGTCCCCTGCACTCCCCCAGTCACTGCACCTGTTGATTTGCTTTGGAGCTCACATCCCAATTTGCAATCACTGTTTATTACTGTCTCCTCTCCAGCTTACCCCCACAGCCCCACTAGATGGCAGTGTTGCACCCCCAGTGCTCAACAATGGAGGTATTATACTATAAATACATAAATGTTTAGAAGGAATGGATGAATCCATCCCTTCAGAGAACATCCCAGACAAGGACCCAGTTACATTGCTCCACCCCCAGCTTTTCTTCAGGCCAGTTTCTTCTTTCTCTCTCACTTCTGTCCATGTTAAGCTCTCTCTGGCTTATTCATTTTCTTTAAAATGCCAATTCATTGTATTTCCCTGGGTCTCACAGGCACTTCACACCCAACACATCCTAACCTCTTCCTCCAAAGGGCTCTCTATAACCAGTAAAAGATTGAATTTCCCCATAGATTTAGACATCCAGACTAACAATGAAGGTAGAAGAGGGAAAGAGTAGAACTGGGAGACCTTTAAAATAATTAGCAAACAAACAGGTTTATTGAGGTATAATTTACAGTTGCAATTTTATTGAGTAAAACCATTTAGTGGTACCATTTATGTATCTGATACATACACATCATCCTGTAAGCACCACAATCAAATGTATAATCATCCCATTACAAAAATTGTCGTGCTGCTCCTTTGTAGTCAATCACTATCCCCTATTCCCAGACTTTGGCAACCACTTTTATGACTTCCTTTGAGTTTTGTCTCTTCCAAGATGTCTCTTATTCAACTCAGCATATTCATTTTGAGATTTATCCATGTGTTGCATGTACCAGTAGTGTATTCCCTTTTTATTGCTAAGTATTATTCCACTGCATGACTGACTGCATGACAGTCAACTAATAAATGAACATTTAGGTTGTTTCTACTTTTTGGTGATTATGAATGAAACTGGTATAATTATTTGTATAAGGGTCTTTTTTATTTAAAGAGGAGTTTCTTTTCTTTTTTAAAAAATATTTGTGATTTTTTTGGTTTGAGAGGAGAGAAAGAGAGAGAGCAAGCCCAGAGCAGTCTCCATAGTTGTACATTAGTTGTGACATGGTTTCATTCCACACAGGTGGATGTGGGGCCATATGGAGTGGGAACTGAACCGGGGGTCTCCCACATGGGAGGGGAACACCTTTGCTGCCAAGTCATCCCAGTGGTTAGTAGGTGTGCCAAAGTTCAGCATATGGGTTTGCACGGGCCAGGTTGGGAATCAAACCTTGGACTTCGCAATTGGGATGCAAGTGCTCAATCGCGGAGCTATCCCAGCATCCTATGTATAAGGGTCTTAATGTAGACATGTGTTCTCATTTCTCTTGGGTGGGATTGCTGGTATTGTGCTAAGTTCAAGTTTAACTCTATAAGAAACTGCCATACTGGACTGGGAGGGTCTTATGCAAATCGGGAGGAACTAACAATACACAGATTTGAAACCATAATTAATTCAAGCACCTAGCTAAGCAAATCCAGAGACGGGAATCAAATAAATCAATGACCAGAGCCTGACAAAACCCAGAGTGTTTGAGAGAAGGTGATAAAATGGAGATAGGACTGCTATGGGAGCTGGGACACCCAACACACTCAACACCCAGGGAAAGAGTTCTCTCCTGGGCCCTGCAGTTCACTCAGTGGCCTTGGAAACATCATTTCACATTCCCAGGCCATTTATAAAATGAATGATTGGATGTCAATGTTTTATATACAGAGGAAACAAATTAATGAAATCAAATGAGAGGTTGAGCTTGTGGGGTGGGGGGACTGTAAAATTGATACCAAAAAACAAAAAAACCCACAAATGATTTGAACCTTATTGCAAATGAATAACATACACAGAAAGGGGGCTATAACTAACTCAAGTACTAGTAATTAAGACTATTTGACTATATGCCCTCAGGCTCAAGACAAAAGGAACTTGAAACATGTTGAATTCTAATTAGTAGGCTTTTTTTCAGACTTGAGTTAGTAATTTTGAAAAAACATTGTGTACATTCTAGGACTGAGCAAATAAATATCCATATATTGTGGATAATGGGAGCCAAGCTTTTCCCTATTAGAGAAGAGTTATATCAATATTGAAAAGGGCAAGTATAAAAAGTACCTGGAGATTCTTTGTAGTATTTGGGGCAACATTTTTCTAAGTCTGAAGTTGTGTAAAAAAAAATGGTTGCACTATGTCAGCACTTCTTAAACTCCCTTATATTAAGGCTTTTGATATATAGGCTTTCGATAAAAATTTAAGACTCCAAGTACTCCTCCCCCACCCCCCATATTCTGCATCTGTTCATTTGTAAAGTCCTGAGAATGTGCATTTTACATCATCAAACACATTTTTGAAAGGCTGGATTAAATTATCTTTGAGGTCCCTGTTCCGTGCCCTGGAGGAGGCAAAAGTTAAGCCAGATTTAGAAATATGTTGTTGAGATGAAGAGAATGGGCGTGAAGATTCTAGTTGTCTGAATTACATTTGTTACAGAGTGGAAATATTCCTACAAGTACCAATGGGGCATAGGAAAGCCCCTTGGCAATCTCCCAGGAAGAATATTCAGGAGAAATACCAGAATTCTTCAAAAATCAAGTCATCCAGACTTTTTCTGGAGTTATACATTTCAGGGAGGAGTTGCCAGATTTCCATCTTTCCAGGACAAGTACCTACTGGCCTTGCAGTTATTGTTACCTCAAATTGGAACACTTCCCCTACATGCTGACCAGCTGTCTCCTTTCTGCCCACCCACGCTCTCCTCAAATGTCAGCTTATCTTAGCAGCCATCGACTCCCATCTGCCCTACCCCACCCTTTCCTGCTGTTCACCAGGTTTATTTTCCTTATAGGGCTTACCATTATCTGAATTTATCGATATCTCTTGTCTGATTGACCATAACATCAGCTCCATGAGGGAGGGACAGTGCAGGTTTTGTTCACTTCGTATCCCCAGTTCTTAGGACAATGTTTGAGAGACACACATGCATATAACCAAGCACTAAATATTCACCAAATGACTTAGCAATGCACAAATGTACAGGAAGGAATCTATTTCTCATGATGAATGAACATGTTTACAATGTGGTGGGTGAAATATAACCAAAGTGAGAGAGAAACAGGACAACTGTATTATAATAAATAAATTTTTATTTATTTCTCCCACACAGTTGAAGAAAATCAGGCATTGAAAGAACATCTCTGAGTTTGGAAATGGGTCTTTGCCTTTTCATTCATAATGGATTGTTGACTGAAAAAGCAGAGGCTGGCATTCAACTAATATGTCATAAAATGTTGTTCTACAGTATTAACAGGTGTTTCATGTAAGAAGGGCATCTTGGACAAAACAAAGTTGGGACACAGTAGATCCAAATGAAGTGTTTCTCCAGCATATTTGACAATACCACTTTACTCCACTGCCCTCTTCACAACCTCTCAAATAAGCAGGGTTCCACAAAAAACACTCTGAGGAAGATTGTAGCAGACCAAATATTTAAATCACTTTGTACTCAAAAGGCCTGTACACTTCCCCCTTCTAATTCTAATCAACAATGACAAATTCATATCTCTAGAAAGAAGATGGAGGTTAACTCTCTAAAAGCCAAGCAATGGAAACTGAAACTGCAAAGAGTAAAGGGAGAGACAGGTGACTAAATGGCTTCATTCAAACACATTCAACTTTTATCATAACTATAATGCCTGCTAAATTTTAGAGTATTTCTCAAGTGGGGGAGGGGAGAACGGGTATCTCATTAGTTTATCTGTCCCCACATAACTCCTTTTGAGACCATGCCTGGGTGAGCAGTTGCCACAAATGGGAATATGGCATATCTCTAAAGTGTTTTGAGACATTGAAATTTTTTTGAGAACTATATTCAAAAACTTCAACTGACCCTCTGCTAACCTTTTTGATTTTTCTGGGATGGCTTAGGCAAAACTATACCCACATCAGTGTTAATATTTAATGATAATTAATATATTTGAACCCATTCTCACTCCACATTAGAAGCTTCCAAATCATTGTACTGCAAACTTACAAAGTTTTAATTTGTAATACTGTCCAAAAGTATACAATGGGACTAAGTTTACCAAACTTATAAAAACATTATGAAACACTTGGTCTTATTTTGTTGACTTAACATTTTATTTTCATCATTAAGCATGATGAAAAAGCAACCTAACCAAAGATTAAATGATTTAAAAGTCCTGCAAACTAATCACCCATTATCTTCCAATTATTTCTGAGCTAAACAATATTATTTAGCTGTTATAAACAAGAATATTTGAAAGCCTTCATGTCTTCGGCATTACTAAAATAGGATATTTAAATGTACCTTTTTTTCACTATAAGGTTGAAGTTATAGTGAGATGAAATGGAAGTCCACAGACCCTTCTGGAGTACAATTCCACTAATGATATCAGATTGTTGCTAAAAAACAAACTTTGTCATGCAGCTTGCAATTAATGTACCAAAAATTTACCAGCCCATATAATTTTATCAGTCTACCTTCCCCAGAGGAAGTAAACAGATAATAAAACTAATGAAATCATATTTCTTGACCACTCTCATCCAATATAAATTGTTACTTGTCCTCAGAGGATTGACAATGAGCTATTTACAAGGACATTCAAGTGTCCGGGCCAGTTAACCACAGAGGCAGTATTATGAGATGTAAGGTGCTCCTGAGTCAGCAAAGAGAACCCTGCATTGTGGATGGCCCCTTAAGTCATTAGCAAGTGCAAATCAGGGGTTGATGGGCCTCTGTGAAAAATTGTTTTGCATCAGCATTTCTATACGCTCTGAAAATACCATGAAATACTAAACTTTAATTAGATGAGAAAATGCTCAGTGTTTTGGTACTATGCAGAGTAGAAAGCAGGGGACAGACACATTCTTAGGCGTTGAGTTGCTGAAAATTACATCAATGACAACCACGCTGGTAAGCACAGTGCCTTCTGGAATTCCTGACACCAGCATTTCTTCCAAGGTCGGTCTGGGGCCCTTCTGCACTAGAATCACCGGGGGCCTTGCTGCAGTGCAGAGCTCTAGGAAACCCACATTTTTACATGAGTAAAGCAGAGTCTCCTGGTTTCTCTGGGAATCTGCATTTGTCACAAGTTCATCAAGTGTTTCTGATTCATAGTAAAGCTGGAAGAATCACTACATTTGACCAATCCTTTGGCAAGTTCTTTAGCATTCTCTGCACATGAACACTAAAATCTGCAGTATCTTTGAAATGCTGAAGCAACATCAAATGTGTGACATCCCTAAAAAGTGCTGTCATTGGTTTAAAAGGTGACAATTTAGCACAACTAACAGGGATTAATTTAGCAAACTCCTACCATGTAACACATTTTGCCTGCCATGCATAATACTTTGCACATCAAACTGGCAACAAGAAAACTGGAGCAAAACAGAACATATGATACCCAGCCAGAGGCTGTGGACTTTTAAGAAAATACAAATCCACAGTCCAAATCCCAATCCCATAGTATGGCAATTTGCACTTTGAAGCAGAATGGACTTGTGGGCAAAGAGGACTCTCTTTGGATTCAGTTCCTTCACTCGGGTGGGAAAAGAAAGATGAGCCTTGCCCAAACCAGTTCTCTTCATTCTGAAATGCTTCCCCAGGCTCCAGGGCTCTTATAGACCCAAATTCCTTTTTCTCAGGTTCCCCCCACTGACCTTTCCAGCTCATTCTCCTCCCTCTGTGGGAGCTCTTGGGAGAGGCTTTGCTACATGAAATTCACTGAATGAAGCACATTCCATTTTTAAAGAGTAATACTACAAGGGCAGTAAAGCTGAATCCAATTGTTTAATAGTAAAGCCACAAAAGTAGTATGTTTAATCCAACTGTTTAAATAGAATTGAAAAGCTCATTTTAAATCCATTTAAAAGTTAGAGATATTAATGATTTGCCTGAACGAGAACTTGAACCCATGTTCTCCTTTTAAAATCTCACAGAATAGAATCAGTGCACATCTAGAGAACTTCCCCTAGATAAATATACCTTATTAATATGAACCCACTCAAATAGGCCAAGACACCAATCATTCTGAACATTTTAGGCCACTGTAAACCAGGATCAGGACACTGGCTTATGGTGGCTAGGGTGTTCTAGCTTAATGTTGACATCTGGCACAAAAACTTATGGTTTGACTCATGTTTTTTTTTTATGTAATTCTGGCTCGGGAATCCGATACAGAGCAGCTGAGAAATAAACTATGTTGCTGAGGCTGAAGATGAGGCACAGAAGTAAGGCTCCAGCTATCTGAGGGAAAGACAGGGCCCTGGAGTGGGCCAGGAGCCATTCCTTCCTCAGATTCTTGTCCAGAAGTATGGCTTCCATCTGCATGTGCGTGGCCAGGATCACACACACATGGAACAGCTGGTGACTATGACCTACAGCAAGCACACAAAAGGCCACCATGGTCAGCAATAAAAAAAGAAAGACTATTGATGTTAATACATGCTATGATATTAAAAACAGCATGCTGAGTGAAAGACACCAGACACAAGAGACACATGTTGATGATTTCATTCATATCACATGTCCAGAAAAGGTAAATCCATAGAGACAGAATGTAGATTAGTGGTCGCCTTGGGCAAGGGCTGGGAGTGGGGATAAACAGAACATGGGAATGAGGGACCTTACTGCGGTAGCAAAAATGTTCTAAACCTCACTGACGGGGAATGCTGTACAACTTAATACATTTATTATTCATAGAAATATCATTAAACTGTACACTTGAAATTAGAGAATTATATGATATTGAAAATATGCTTCAAGAAATTTATTTTTAAAATGTCATGTGAGAAAAATTCAAAGGCCACCAGAGCAATCTAAATCCACCAGTCCTGTTTTTCACATGAAAAAATCAGGCGTTATGTTCTGCCAAAGGTCATCCCTTAAGAGCCGGTGCTAATGAGCTCAGATTCTGACTTCAGTGCCAAAGGAGAAGCCAGCCGAAGTCTCCATTGGCCACTTACGAGGTGGTCTTCGCTCTACTGCTAGTTAGTCCCAGACGTGACCAGGGGCTCTTCTTGGCATGACCAGCAGAACCCCGGCTCACGGGTCCCCATCCATAGAGGGTGGGGGCCCAGCAGAAGGTGCTGAGAGTGGGCAGGGACATGCTCATTTGCTGGTTGGAGAGAAAAGGAGTCCATTGCCCAGGGCCAGGGACTGCTTTGGGGACTAACTCTCAGAAACCAGGAGTCAGATGAGAAGAAAACCACATGCGTCAAGGGCTGGGCTGTGTCTCCCTCTTCCAAATTCATGTTCAAGTCCTAATCTCCAGGACCTCAGAATGTGATCCTATTTGGAGATGGGGTCTTTAAGAGACAATTAAGTTACAATGAGGTCACTAGAGTGGGGCCCACTATAACTGGTGTCCTTATAAGAAGAGGAAATTGGGACATGTGCAGGCATATATGCAGAGGGAAGACCATGTGATAAGACTTGGAGAAGATGGCCATCTGCAAGTCAAGGAGCGAGGCCTCAGACGAAACCAACCCTGCCGACACCTGGATCTTAGACTTCTAGTCTCCAGAATGTGGGAAAATCAACTTCTGTTGTGTAAGCCCCCCAGTCTGTGGGTCTTTGTTATGGCAGCCTGAGCAGACTAATAATACAACACAGGTGCTAAATAAGAATTCTCCTTCAGTAAAAAACAAAACAAAGTAAAAATAAAAAAAAGAGTTGAGTGTCGTACCCCAGGACTTATCCCAGAGTAAGTATTTAGTAAACATGTCCCAGGAAGGGACCAGCCTAGCCACCTTCGCAGCTGGGCATGAGCAGAGTCAGGAATGAGAGTGGAGAGTTGATGCTTCTCAAGTGGGTGGCAGATGAATTCCTTGTGGCAGGAAGCTGCCAGCACCCCAGTCTGGGTCCCCCCAGGAAGAAGGTGTATTTAAAGTTGCCACCCCTGCCTCAGTCAGGTCCTGCGAATGGGCTGTGTACTATTTCCAAATCTCTGTGTGATGCAGCAAAGTGGCTTACTAACCAACAGAGAGTTGTGCTGTCCAAGTGGAGAGAGGTGACTAGCTGCGTTCACCAATGGAGGCTCAAACCTGTCTCCATTAGGAGAAAAGACAAAAAGATTTTAAAGGGGATGCCGGGATAGCTCAGCAGGGGTGTTGAGCATTTGCCTTGTAGCCATGAGGTCCTGGGATCAAGTCCCAGCCCCGGCCCATGCAGGCCCATGGGCTGAACTGCAGCACACCTGTAACCACTCTTGGTTCAGTTCCTGCCTGGTGCAGCCCCACTTCCACCTGTGTGGAAAGCATGTCACAACTGATGATGTTCAACTATGGAGATGGCTCTGGGCCTGCCCTCTTCTCTCTGCATCTTTCTGTCTCTCTGTCACCTCCTCTCAAACAATAAAATAAATCTTAAAAAAAAAGACATAAAGCCCCATGAGCACTGGACATATCTGAAATGTGGCTGCAGCAGGAAGAGTGGTTTCCACAATCCTGCCCGACAGGAATAGGGAGGAGCTTCCTGTGGGCCAACGTTAACCAAGCCCGCCCAGCACTTCCCACAGGGCTGCTGGAGAGGGAGTGGCAGACTCAGTGATTCAGGGCTGGAGAATGCGCCAAACCCCTCATTTATGATTTGTTGTTAACTGCTATCTGGCTAATTTCCACTCATAGGGCTCTCTTTCTGCTCTGTATCTCTAGACCTAAGAGAACAGGATAGAGGTAAAAACAAAAAAATGTTATTAAACAGCCAGGGAGTTGGTAAAATAAGACCCAGGACTAGTTTTCCTGTAGCCCCCAGACTTCATTCACAACCACCTCTATTTCATCCAGCTGAGGAGATGGATATGGTTAGCAGCTTCCTGTAGGCAGGGACCATTTCCCTGGCCCTCTTGTTCTCCTTTTTTTGGAATCTGCCCTCTAAGCATTTTGCTTGTAATCCCTCTGACAAGAGAGAATAAGTAAAGGAGACGAAACTAATCAGAACGAACAAGGCAAATGGCCACGTGACTTAGGGGAGAGGAGATGGAAAATCGTGAACAAATTGAACTTGGGGAGAAACAAGGTTCCTGCCCCCAACGTGGGGACAAGGCTGGATCTCCATGATAGCCTTTCCAGGGAACTCTCATCCCAAGCACATACCAGCCTCCCCAGAAGTGACCCATGGGTCCCTCCTCCAGCCAGTCCCTGAGCCAATGTCCTTCCCACCTCCCTAGAGAGGGAAGGAAGAATTCTCTCTCCCAGCAGGTGTAAACCCGGTGACTCTGCCACCTCTCTGCCACATCGCTTCTCTAACTTTAGTGACCTCAGGCTCACCTGGAGAATCGCATGACCTCTGAGTGGGTGCTGGGCCCCACCCCCTATGTTTCTGGTCTGGGTATGTCTAGGGTGGCGCCTAAGAATCTGCACATTCCCAGATCATCCTGAGACTGTTGGTCTGAAGGCCATACCTGAGAACCACTACTGTACTGTGACTCCTGGTCCCCTTGCACCCACCTGAACAAGACAAAGGCAGACATATTCCCTTCTGCCGCACAGCCCTGCTATGTGGTACCCCCAGAGCCATGTGCACCCTGTCTTTTGTCTTCCTTCCCAGAGCTGCCCTCAAAGGTCATTTAATAATGGCATTTCGGGTTCTAGGTAATAATGGGACTCCCCTGGCCTCAGACCCCATAGGAATGCTCTAGAATCCCAGGCCCACATGCTCCCCCTGACCCCCCATCCTCCCTGGCCATTCGCTGGCTATACCTAGCGGTGTGTGAACTCGCAGTTTCACTCACCTTGGCCTGCACCTGGAGAACTTGCCGAAGAACCGCTTCTCCCCTGCCCCGGCCTCCCCTGTCCTGTCGGGGATGGGAGCCCTCCCCAGGCCAGAGGACAGGGGCAGCAGGGCCGCTACACACTCACCGATGTAGTCGAAGCATCCAGGGGCCAGGCACTCTGGCAGGTGTGCAGAGTAGAAGAAAGAAGCCAGGAGAGTCAGGGCCATGTGCTTCAGGTGGTACAAGGTGGCTTCATTTTGTACACTCTCCCCTGGGAACAGGAACAGCTGCAGGTAGTTAAAGCAAACATCAGGTCTCAAGAGGAGGCCCTCTTCCTTGTCATCACCCCCAGACATCTGGACACACGTGTGGGCTCCCCAGGCCAAGGCTCCTGCCTCCTCATGGCTGGGAACAGTCACAGACTGTGTGAGCAGAACTCCTGTTCTGGGTGGGATCAATTGAGACCCAAGGCAATTGTATTTTAGTCCCCCAAGTGCTGACGATAGCCTTTTGGGTTATTTAATCACCCCCCACCTCCCTGCCCCCTGCATACACACACAGAAAGAAAGAAAGAAGGAAGGAAGGAAGAAAGGTAGGAAGGAAGGGAGAGAAGGAGGGAGGGAGAGAAAGGAAAACAAAAGAAGTGAAAAGGAAAAGAAAAACCCTATTAGCTATATTCTCGTTCTTTTTTCTGAAGGCAATGTGTGGGTATAGTAAAAGGTGGTCATTTCACACTTGAACTCACTTCTAACCTCATCATATCCCCTGAACAGATGCTCCTAATTAAGGTTTTAAGGCCTAGAAATTCCTTAAGACCTCCTGAAGCAAAAAGTAGTAATTACGGCCATCATACTGTTTCAGAGTACACTATAGTTTTTGTTATAAATAACGACAAAAGCCACCACCTTCAGAGGGCACAAGGCCAGGGCTTCTACTTGCATGTTTCATAGGCACCTCAACAATTGCCATTAGGCAGACTCTATCTCCCCATTTTGCAGATGAGGAAGGTGAGCCAGAGAGTGACTTGCAAACCACTAATTAGAAGTGAACTCAGGATCGGGGTCCAGACAGGCTGATTCTGAAATCTGTGCGCTCATGAGCATCACCACTTAGGGGTGGACGTGTTCCCCGCTGCCCACTGCAGCTGCATGCCGAGCCCACTGTGCTCACGCCGCAGAACCTGCGCTGTAGGGTTTGGTGGCGTGGGGGCCTGGCTGGTTCTCTTTGCTCTGGTATTTTCTGCGTGGTCTGGGTCCTTGAGGAAGGAATGTGGGGAATGGGCTGGCCCCGCGTTTCTTGGTTTTATCCCTGGGGCCCACGTGAGCAGATCACAGAGCACCTGCTCATCGCTCCTTGGCCCCCGCCATCCCTGCTTCCTCCATCGGACCCACAGGCTGCCTCTGGGAGGGGCACACCACTCACTGGGCACTGGCCATGTGCCAGGCAGCACTGAGCCCAGCAGATGTGTTGTTTTGAATAATCCCCTCTACCCCTCTGTGAAGGAGGGGATGTTAGTCCCATTTACAGATGAGGAAACTGAGGCTCAGAGAGGTATGTGCATTGCCTAAGGTCACACAGCCAGTGAGTAGTGGGACTGGGATTTGAATTCAGGCCCACCTGATTTGGGTGTACCGAACTTTCTCCCTTCCTGTTTTCCCTCTTGTACCCTCTTCCTCCATGTTCTCCATCTAATTCCCATCACACCTTTAAGACCTTCATTCACACTTTTTCCTTCCTTACTGATAAAATGTTAATTGATGATAATATTTAATAATGCATTTTTGAGACTCTTGCCACCACCCAGCATTTTACACATTATCTCAAGTAATCCTCCCACAGCCTGATGAAAGGTGTCATTACCATGCCCATTTTACAGATGAGGGAAATCAAGGCACAGAGATGACAGATACCTTGGCCAAAGGCTTGTCGGGAGTAAACATTAGAGACGTCCCTTCAAAGCACGCTTTCCTGATCTCTCTACTAAACCTCTGTGATTACTCTTGAGCCTCCACGTCAGTGCTTGGCAGCGGGCACGTACATCTATGGCTCATCAAGGCCTCCATGTCACACCGTCGGCTAACTGCTCTGCAAGTGTCAGTAAGGGAGCGCCTGGGCCTCTACTCCTGCGTGTCCTATGGTGACCAGTGTGGTGCCCTGACGCCCAGGAGCTCAGGCAATAGCTGACTCCCTGGTGTTGCCAACAGGCTGAGCAGATAGTGCTGGCCCCTTACCCTGTAGAAGATGGGGAGGGAGTCCCAGGTGTAGGGATAAGCAAACGCGAGGATGCGGAGCATCTTACAGAGCCTGGGCCTCTGGAGTTCCAGAAACCTAAATCAGGAAAGGCAGAGGGGGCAGAAATGGGAATGAAAGGTACATCAGTAAATCACACACATATGAATGCAAATTAAAAATAACCAAGGGCAAGCAGTCGATGGGAGGCAAGCATTTCCACACAACCTCCTCCAGCATCTTCTCCACCAGCCTTCCCCGACTCCAGAACCAAGTTACCTAACTGCCAAAGAGCCTTCTGGTACAGCCAGTGACCACCA
>PVKE010013204.1:0-36939 GCA_004027555.1 Craseonycteris thonglongyai | reverse complement strand
AATCTAAAGCCCAATACAGAATGGGAATGTTGAAATTAAACAACCCTCTCCCTGGCTCAGTGGCTGTCAGGAAATCACTGTCATCCTGCAACCTTCACATTTAGTTATCTCTTGCTACACAGAGAATAAGACGGTGGTGTGTGAAGGGGGCGTGGCTGAAGGTTGGGCGATGCTATCTTAGGTCAGCTCAGGATGCCATAATGAAATACCATGGTCTGGGTGGCTTAAACAAAATATTTATTTTCTCACTGTTCTGGAGGCTGGAAGTCTAAGATGAAGGTGCTACCATAGTCAGTTTCAGATGAGCATTCTCTTCCTGGCTTGTAGACAGCTAACTTATTTCTGTATCTCACATGGCAAAGGCAGAGACACAGGGAGAGGGGAAGAGGTGAGAGGGAGAGTGAACTGGAGAGCTCTATATGGTGTCTGGTTCTTGTAAAAACACTAGTCCCATCATGAAAGCCCCACCCTCATGTGTCATCTAAACCTAATCTCCCAAAGGCCCCTCCACCTAAAGCCCTCACAATGGGGGTTAGGGCTTCAACATATGACTCTGCGGACATACCGGTAATTCAGTCTGTGGCAAGGAACTTCTTTAAATTAATTCAATACTACTACTTCAACAATAGTTACAGTCTTTCAAGAAACACTTAATGAACAGCTAAACCCTGCAGGTGCTGTGCTGGGTAGGAAGACAGAAGAATGAACAGGCCTCAGATCTTGCACTGCTATCTGAAGAAAGCTCAGGGCAAAAACACTATCAGGCTGGATGCTTTAACAGGGCAGAGGATTTTCAGTCAGTCACTGGTTATTAAGGCTCTACTATAAAATAAGATGTTTAAGCATAGATCCAAAAGAGGTTACAAACAAAATTTTTAAATATGGTTTCTATATTTCATGTGTGGCTGACACAGTCATTTTAGGTGGCCCCCATGATCCTCACCTCCTGGTGTCCGTGCATGGCCTTGTATGATTCTTTCTCCTTCAGTGTGGAAGGGATCTGTGACTTGATTCTAACTTATAGGATATAGCAAAGATGACAAATGTTCATGGTTACATGATTATATTATAAAAGCCTGTGGTATCTCCTTGGTCTTGTTCGTGTTGACTATGAGAAAGTGAGCAGCCACGTGGGGGAACCATACATGACAAGGAACTGTGGGGAAGCCTCTAAGAGCAGAGAGAGCTCCTAGCAACAAGGAAATGAATTCCACCACCAACCTGAGCGAGCTGGGTAGCAAACCCTCCCCCAGACAAGCATTCACATGAGACCCCAGCCTTGAGCAACAACTTGACCACAGCCTTGCAAAGAAACCACCTAAGCTGTGCCCAGACTCCCAACCCACAGAAACTGTGAAATGATAAATGTTATTTTAAGCGACAAAAACTTTACATTTGTGGTAATATTGTTATCCAGCGAAAGATAACTAATACAAGATAATTTTCTTGAATGTACCATTGAAAGTGTTTTAAAATTTTCCTTTCCCTGACAAATCAACAATTGTCTGGGACTGTGTGGGAGAGAAGGTGGAGATATTGTTAGTCTTCCAAGGAAAATAACAGGAAGGAGCTTGAAATAAATATGTAGAACTGTCTAATCTCAAAGATATTCATAATCAGAACGATATCAAATCTAACCATAGAGGACACTGAAATTCAGAAAGACAGTGACATATCCAAAGATATACAGTATGTTCATCATAAAGCGGGGAGCCAACTTCAGACACCCAAGGTCTTTCCTCCCAAGGCGACTTTTCTAGGTGAAAACACTCATAATGTATCTATCAAAGTACAATTCTTCCTAGATTTAGGATGGCAAATACAATAAAATATTTTTTTTGTAGTTAAGACTTTGCAGCACCTCATTGAATATAGTTATGTACTCATATATTGTCTATATAGAAAAATGGGATAAGTTTGTCCTGATTTATGGATACAGACAAGCTTATTTTGCTGTCATTTTTTTTTTCTTCCCTTCAAAATAAAAAATAGAATAAGAACTGCAGTCTTTTGAGCATTCTGGGTAATTTGGTTTTACTTTATGACAAGCAGTCTTACTGCTCCAAAATGGGTTAAGGAAGGAGAAAACTAAAAGAACAAAGCCATTTAACCTAAAAATGTATCCACTTTTAAACCTTCTCCATGGAAGTGAATCCTCCCAGAGTATGATGGAATGCTAGCTTTAGAAGAGATTGCTAATTCTGGTCCAACTTCCTTAGTTGTAAGAAGGTTAAATAACTTGCCCAAGGTCACAAATAAAATGAATTACAAAACCAAGCCAGGCTGCCTTCCATTTTAGTTCTTCCCATTGCACCATATTCGGAATCACTGCCCCCCACCCCCACCCATCCCCAAATTTCATATGGTTACAAATACTTTAAAGGGAAATGTCATCAGTCAACACCTGGACCTTGAGCCTCAAACATAACCATTGGTAGATAACAGAATATCAAACTCGTCTTATTCTTAGGATATTCCAGATGAAATACAGGACATAAGAAAGGTCCTGGAAAAACTAATGACTATAATGTGTTTATGTAAAATAAAAAACATTTCATAATATGAAATTGTTGAGCTCCTACAAAATGTAATTGAAATTTTGAAACTTAAGTCATACGTAGACATTCTGGAGGGGAAACAAAGCTATCAAAAGGAGCCATACTCTTAATAATACTACCACCTTCTTGATCTATGTTTTGTATAAAACTTATTTTTATTTACAATCTACTTGAAGTGAGTTAACTCTCACAGCCCCAATGCTTTGTCACAAGTACAAACAAAACAGCCAGCGTGCACTGTGGGTATTGGTATATGCTGTAACTGCAGGCCCTGGAGAGATAGAGACAAGCATGACCTCGTAATACCCTCAAGTGATGTCAGATTGTGATAAGGCCGATGACAGAGGTGTAAAGCGAGGCTCTCATTACAGATGATGCAATAAATTCCAGAACAGGGAAAGCATAAAGAAGCCTAGTCATCTGAGTCTTGATGTGGGAGCAGAATTTTGTCTGGTGGATCTAGACAGGACCCAGTCAATATGGCTTAGGCTTATTGTATGAACAGAAATAGGGAGAAAAATACCATTCCTTTCACTGTCCTGTTTCTGTTACACATTTGAGTGCATTATTGCTGTACTGTCTCCATGCCTGTCTCCTCCCCTGGACAGCCAGCTCCTGAAAGAGCAGACTCCTTTCATTAGTACTTCCACACAGTACCTGGCAGGGCAGCCCTTGACACAAATTAAAACTCCACCACTCAACTTCCATAACTGGAAAATAGCTATTAGATAATTTGCAACTTCCTTCAATTTCTCTACCACCTAACCTTAAAGCTCCAATGAAGCACAGATATTAACAGTAATTTTGTAAAGAAAAAAAAACCAACAGTCTACTATGACTCCACACAGCTGCCAGAAGCAGTTCTTAACATGTGAATCCCGTCAGGGTGGAATTAATTATTCTTAACTAATGTTGTCCCTCTGATTTATTCTATATTGCTACTCTCTCTACCGATCCTTTCTCTTTCATAGGTCAAAGTTCTACAGTATATTAACAACGATTCCATGGGGGAGTACAATGGATCAGATTATGAGTTCAAATAAGTTTGGGAAATGTTAAGTTAAGCAAGATCATTTTAAGGCAAGCATCTCATCTCAGTGCTTTCAATATGCTAATGTTAAAGTGAATTTCCAAGAAAGGAATATAGTATTTATGGGCTTTTCATTTAGCCTCAGACTATCTTGGTCTCATTCTTCTACAGAAGGTGAAGAATACTTTATTTAAGTTAACAACATTTACAGGTTGAAGAAAACAATAAGTCTCAGTGGGTAATCTTCAGTACATATAAACAAGGCTGATAAGTGGGCTCATTGTTTCATTCACGCTACCACTGTTGACTGAGCTGGGCCCTACAAAAGAGAGACAAAGGCCCTGTGCTCATGGAGCTTAAATCCAATGCAAGGGAAGAATGCACTCCATTCCCAGCTTGGGAGATAAACAAGTCTTTCTGGTCTGCCTGAGGCTGGACACTTTCTTTTCTAGCCACCAAGCACCTGGTGGCTGTTCTATAAATAAATGCCAGCAGCTTGATCACAGCGAAGTCTGTGGACACTTTCCGAAATGTAGTGAAATGGGCTGCTAGAAATCCATGCTTGGTTATTGGATTATGTGAATAAACTTCTACAAAGATCCTCTTTTTCAATAATAATTATTTAAGACCTGGAGGTTACTTTAGAAATCACATACTTTAACCCCTTTGAATTTCCTAAGAGGAAAGCGAAGCCTAAGAGGTTAGGCGCCTTACCAAGTTAATAAAGTTAATCTGAGACTACAGGGTAAGAGTGAAAACCAAAGACTCCCACATATATCAGGCTGTACAAGATGGCAAAGACAACAGCAACGCAGCTGCAAAGGGCTGTGACCCGTGCCACCTGAGGCTTCCCCCGTACCAAAATCAACACTTTTATGAACTAACAGTCCCCTTACTATCTTTTCATCACTGCTTTCTTGAAAAGGTAAGAAGTCTTTTCAGCAGAGACAATTCTCCAAGTACTGTCACAACACTGTTGGCATTTCCGTAATATTCAAACCTTCCCTCAGAGATACATAGAATGACCCAGGCAACCAGGAAAAATGAGCAGCAGGGTAGCGTTTGGGTGCCCTTAGGCACAACAGGTTTCAAGCCAACAAAACATCAAATAGTATGTTCTTTTAAAGAGAAATGAGACTAACTGCTTCAACTATGATCAGAAAATTTAAACCTCAGCAGAGTGGCCGTTCAGTCCTAGGATCAGGCCATGGCTCTCTCTAACCTGCTGAATGACCCTAGACCGGTGGCTAATTCTTTCCCCATTAGTAAATAAAGGGTTGTACCACTGGTTATGAAGGCCCCTTAGGGTCTCAAATTCTATGACTTTACTGCATTTATGCCAGCAACAAGAAACTTGCCATCCTTCTCTTGGATTATAACCAGTTTTGCTCCTTTTTGAGTCAAGATCTGCTACATTTGCATCAAGTACTGAATGTTACAGGACATAAAATAGATAAGTACTCTCTAGATACATTTTATTATACTTCCCTATCATTTAACATACAATAAAGAGGTGTACTATGAAATATTATGGAACCTAAGAGTACAGTATCCCCATGCTGGCCTAACTACCATGATGTCTAATTTTCAGAACTTACAAATTTAATAAAACTCTGCTGTAATTCACTAAGAAGGCGAAAAGGAAAAAGTCACAGGAAAAAATTAAAACCCAGAAATGTTCAAACGTCTCTTCAATTCCCCTTTTCTCCTGGTTTACCCTAAAACCAACTTTTGCTACAGACATGATTTGGCACTGCAAACTACAAAGTTCCAAACAGAGACGGTGCTCAGAAGCTGTTTTCCACTGGAAAACAAGGCACAAGTGCACCCCACTGTGCATCAAATCAAGGGAGGCGGACAGGCTGGTGGACCAGCAGCAACTGAGCTGAGAAGCCTTTGTGTTACCTGCCTGGATCCTGGCTAACTCCCTCATTTTCAGAGCAGGTGAGACCCTCACTTGGATCTCCAGATAAGTGGTCAACTCAATGCATTCTGACATCCAGATGGCAACACTGCTAGGAGTAAATTAAAAGGTCTACAATGAAAATATTAGAGACGGGAAAAATAAATGTGAGTTAAGATGTGATGAATTTTTACAACACATGGCTGATATCACCAGAGGGGAGGAAAAAAAAAAAAAAAGAGTAAGAATTAGTTAGGGAAGCTGTGCTATATACAAAATGAGAATTTTACTATCTATTTTAGATATAATCATACAAAGTACCATCCTGCATTTATGGAGCTTAAATCCAGTACAAAGGAAGAATGAAATATCTGGGAGTCTTTGGCTCTTACTCTTAACCTGTTATTCTCAGATTCACTGTGTGATCTTGGCCAAGCACCTAACCTCCTCAGCTTCAGTTTCCTCTTAGGAAATTCAAGAGGGTTAAGGTATATGATTCCTAAGGTCCCCTCCAGGTCTTAAATAATTATTTGAAAATTACTATCTTTCTAGAAGTTTATCCACAAAATCCAAGCACACAATCCTAGTACTGTAATAATCTGGAAAATACACTAATAACAGAACTCTACTTTCTGCTTGATCATTAACTTGCTCTTGAGCAAGATGTCACTTAATCGTTCTGGGGTTCAGTTTTCTCAGCTATAAAATGGCATTGGGGGGAGTCCCAGATGCTCTGAAAAATCTTTTTCTTTAATCTTAACTCTCCTGCAAACCTATTCTATTCTTTCAGTGAACAATGAGCACCTGCTATGTGTCTGACTGCATGTCCAACATTCAGACACTGCAAATACAGAAAATAAGATTCAACACCAGCTCTTCAGAATTCTAGCTAGTGGTTCAGACAAGTAAGGAGAATACAGAGCAATACAAATACCCTAACAGTTTATCTTGTTCTGTCAGTCATGCATTAGGCAGTCCACACAGCCATGAACTTTGACACCTCAAAAAGGTATTATACAAGCATTTTTCATATGCCGGGCAAAGTTATCCACTTCTTGTTTTGATTTTACATCTATATTCCTTCAGTTGGTCCTCGTTCATATAAAAAATATTGTTTTAGAAATTTCCTTGAGGGAAAAATAGACCACTTCTGTCTTAATGAAACAGCTCCTTGCTTTTTTATTCAATGCCTTTCAAAGCAAAATACATACCACTAGTAAAATAAGCAAAACTCTTGTACTGTATGAGGTAAGCTGGTTTCTTTCTCCTGATACTGGGAGTAGAAGAGTTACTCATAAGGTAGACAAATTTTAGGAGCAACATCAAAATCATTAATCAGGATTTAACCCATCTCTTTATGTTATACTCTTGAATAACAAGAATAAACATTAAGCTCTCATATACTGCTAGTGAATGTGATAACTGGTGCCATCTTTGAGAAATGCAATTTGGTAATATGAATAAAAAAACTTAAAAACATGCATGTCTCTGTCAGTATAATCTAGGAATTTATCTATTGAAACAGTTAAAGAATTTAAAGATTTAGTAACAAAAATATATATCACAATGTTGATTATAATATGAAAAACCTGGAATTAGCTTAAATGTCCAATAACAAATTGTTTAAATACGTTTGGTATATCCACACAACAATTTACTATATAGCCATTTTAAATGTTGTAGGACAACTTTATGAAATAACCAAGTGTTTCCAATTTATTAAGTAGGAAAAAAGTAGATTGCAAGTCAGTTTGTACAGTGATCCGTTTTTGTAAAAATATAACATATAAAAGCATTTACATATACAGATTCATGCATTCCCTTATCTAAGGGGAAAAGTACAGAAAGATAAACATCAGATTGTGAATGGTTTTCTCCTGGTATTATTAAGACTATGAGATCTTTATTTCCTTTCTTGCTTACCTATCTAAATCTTCCTATTTATCTACAGTAATATATGTGGCTTTTGTCATTTTCAAAGTTTTCTAAATTAGAAAATTAAAATAGCACACACAGCATTTTAGTACTGGACTTGGTGGAAGAAAATGAAAATGCAGCTGTCCATACCAAGGGAGAGCCCTTGTGTTCTGCCAAAGATAAATGTAAATTGTTTGGCTGTCTCTGCTACAACCAGTTCAATTAGTGTCAAAACAAAGGCTCTTTAAAAGGCCACGCACACATTGTGTGGGTTGGAGTCTAATTGAGCTAGTTGTAAATTAATTACCTAATGTTGTCAAAATGGGCAAAAAAAGAATTCTTTCCCTGCACAGAGCGACCTGAAGCTGATCCTAAAGGTAAGCAAGAGACAAGTGTTAGTAGTGGCAAATGTTTAGTTGTGCAAAACAGACAGCGACAGAGGCTTTCCAAGTCACTGCTGATTCATGACAGATTTCCTTGCCAAGGCTTGATTTGTTAACGTCCCCTCCTTCTTTCCCAGTTTAAGTACCTCCTTTGGCAGAGAAAATGATGCATTCCCATTCTCTCTCCTCTTAATCCTTAAGATTCAGTTCAGAGATGAACAAATCCGTGCCAAGTGTGTGAAGGGACGGGATACTGAACTGGGGCCAGAACATTAATCCATAGTGCCCTCTGGTACTTGGAGGCTGAAGAATTCATTTCAGCTTTCCTTGTAATTCTGACCCCCAGGCGCACACCGCTGCCCCCTACATTTTCCCTCCCCTAAAAAATTCTTTTTACTAGGCTAACCAGATGTACTGTTTTAAACGGGACATATGGTCAGTCTAGTCTTACTGGGCTAAATACAAGTTGTTACTAGGATGACCATGTGTATGTTTGAAACAGGGCAGTACCATTGTTTTCTGTCCCATTTAAAATGGTACATCTGGTCAGCCTACTTTTTACACAATATCCATTCATTGTAATGAAATATCTCCAATCTAAGTCAAACTGTTTAAATCAAGGGTGTGCAACCTTTTGGCTTCCCTGGGTCACATTGGAAGAAGAAGAACTGTCTTGGGTCACACATAAAATACACTAATGAGCTTAAAAAAAAAGTCTCAGGAAAAAAAACCTCCTTTGCAGTGCCGGGGACCAAGGATCGAATCCCGGCCCCGGCCCCGGCCCGTGTGGATTGATGTGCTGAACTGGGAGCTCCCCAGTTCAGTTCTCTCTCTGTCTCTGTATCTCTCTCTGTCAAAAAACAATTAAAAAATAAATAAATAAATATTAAAAAAAATAAAAGAATAAAGTAAATTTAAAAAAAGAACCTCGTAATAATTTAAGAAAATTTACAAATTTGTGTTGGACTGCATTCAAAGCTGTCCTGGGCCACATGCAGAGACCATATTATTACTCTCAGGTATATTTTCAGCCATCACAAAATACCCTTTCAATCTCAAAACTGTCACTTTTTTAAGGAAAGAGGTAGGGGAGCCCTACAGTAAGTAAAGCACAAACATCTTACTTAAGGATGTCACTTAAGTGACTTGAAATCCAAACCTATATATCCCAAATGACTGAACTCAATACCCATTTTGATTTCCAAACACACAGGCAAACTCCAATAGGAAAAATGTCAAGATGTTGCTTTTTAAATAGCATTACGAAACCAGACCTAGACACCTAAAGGACAAGATTAGCTTAGCTCCATTTCAATTCAATATATATAATGACCATGGGCTTAAATATTAAATAAACAGCGCCCAAGACTGAGGTCTTTAAAAAGAAAAAGAATTTACAAGGAGCAGATCTGAACTTTGAACCATGACTACATTTACTCAGAACACTTTGCCTTGAAAATCATATAATCATAGTCTCTTTGGGATGGAGAGAACTCAAAGGTCACTAATTCCTGGTGTTAACCTCCATTACAATAATCCAGATGAGTGATAAGTGAGTCTGTATGAACATCTTCAGCAACTGGAATTCAAGACCCTGTGAGAGTAATCTTTTAGAAACCTATTCTTTAATACAGAATGCCAAATTGTGCCTCCAGGAAGTAGAAATGACCAGTTGGATCTAAATCCCTCCTCCTGAAATCAGCCCTATGTATGCACTAAGAGAGCCACCAGGTGCTGTCCTGAACTGCCTCTTCTATAGGAGAAACATTCCCAGATCCACTTCTCCCATAGCATGGTGTATGCTAAATCTGCCACAGTTCTGATCCCTCTCCCTCAAGCCTACAGATTCTGATATTCAAGATAACTGCTGGCAGTCATCCATTCTCTAAAATCCTCCCAATATTCCTTCTACTCAAATGTAGCTGATAAGATTCTATTTGACTAAGGTAGGTTAAAGGTGATATCTATTTGATTAGCAGATATCTTTTAGTGATCACATCTGTGGTGAGATCATCTTCCTTTTTTAAAGAAATAACTAATAAACACCTCTCTCACATTTTACTTCATTTAACATTTTACAAATGAAAATTAAGTGTTTTGGTTCTACCATTAAATTCTCTTTGCCACTGTGTAATTGTAAATGCTTAAAACAATTTTAAAGAACTATAGAATATGAGCTGGCTCAGCTGTATGTGAACATAAGTTAAAGAGAGAAAGAGAGAATATGAATATAGAATAAACCTAAGGGACAGACCTGACCATCCATTTTTTTACATTACTACTTTTCTGAGCATATATTGAGTTCTGACTCCAGTCTTATTCCATCTTCTGGTCTCTTGGGGATCCAAGACTCAAAGGTAATCAACACATCCAATTAATCAAATATTTACTGAGTGTCTGTTATGTGCTCAGTATGCTAAATAATGACAAGACTATAAAGAGCTAGAACACATAATCACTGTCCAGTAAATTAAAAATCTACCTAGAGTGATAAAATATTTACTTAAAAGAATAATGAATAATGCAAGATAGTATAGCCATATATAAAAGTTCAAAATAAGTGATACATACATCTGAACAGCCTTAAAAGATGTAACAAGACTTTAGTGACAATGGTCTCTAACTCCCACCTAGCTCCTAAAGAACAATATCCAAATAAATATACAAAGAACTTTGCCCATTAATAACATTTAATTCCACTGATTGCCCTTTTCCTTCAAAGAGAAGACCCTTAATTAAAATTGAATAATAAAGCTATGCTTAAATATTATACATAAGGGACTCTAGTATTTTGCTAAGTAAACCCACAACAGTTCAAAACAGGCCTCTCCTATCTAATTCTGTTCTGTAATGAACCGTGTCACTGGGGGAATTTTAGGAGCGAAGGATGGATGAGCCAGCACTACAGCTGGCAGTTATTTCAGAATTAATTCAATGGACATGCTGGAGATAGAATGCAACAAAAATAAGACGGTAAGTCTTTATATATATATATCCATGGGGTGAAAATTGTTACCTATAATTGGATGAATTACATACTGCAAGAAAACTGGAGTGGACCTTGCCAATGCTATCCTGGGTTAATAAGTTCTTCCATTAAATTGACCATTGGGCTCTTTTACTGTCAGCAGCTCTTTAACATCAAATTTGATACAGTTCACTAAATAGCTTTTCTCTATATACTTTGGTCTTGTTATGACCACGACCTAGGTGTTAACACCATTTTTTTTTTGTCTCTTTAAATATTTAAATGGAACAGAAAACAGGTGCAATCCCCAAACTGCTATTGCCTCTCTAAAGGTCAAAAACATTGCTGGTGGCAACAGAAACACTGCCCTCATCCACTGTTTTCAGAACAGCTGTACAAGCGCCAGACCTTGGTTCTTAACCTTTTATGGGTCACTGATCCCTTTGAGAATCTGATGAAAGCTAGAAAAACGTGTGTACACAAAATCTTCTGCCTATGACTTTTGGAAGTTTGTGAACTTTTTAAAACTCAACCAAAAGTTAAAACTTTTAGGCCAAACTATAAACCCCATGGGGCACGGATTCTGTTCTAATTCTGGTTTCTATGCTCAGTTCCTAAGATTACCATTGCCCCATGAATAACCAGTTTTCATCTACTCAACACATGGATAAATGGATAAGAATGAAATGGATGGATGAAAAATACAGTATTATAGTTATCTTAGTGGCTTCCAAATACTCGTATGATTAATCAAAGAATTACTTGATGTTCCCCACCCTCCAAGAGATTCAGATTCAGTAGGTACTGAGTAGTATGCAGGAGTCTGTATTTACATAAAGTTCCATGATGATTAGAAAACCACCAATGAAAGAAGAGCATTTTTTCCCCTGATGTGTTGTTAAAGAAGGATATCATACATATACACATCCATGCATTGCACAAACAGAAACAAAGTTGTCTCAACTGCTCCAAGTAGGCCTTAAAAACTGTTAAGCACCACAGTTTACAATCCTGATACTAAAATTAAAGAAATCTGACTAGATGTTTGGTGATTTGTTTTGTTTTCCATGAAAGGTTATGCTATGATTCACAACCAGACATTTATTTACCCGTGGCTAGTTTATAGCAAGAGGTTTAGCACAGCTGCCAGTGATACTTCCACATTAGAAGAACAATTTTGCTAAACCTCCCTGACAAGTTTTAACTCCACAGACTCAAACAACAAAATAGGAATGAATACGCTCTAATTTAGAAGAAATTCTTGACAACCTGTATAAAATTTTGTTTCAAAATAAAAATATGTTCTTAACAGACGGTACTGCCATGCAACACCTTCAAGGGATAAATTATGCCCAATTTGTAAAACCAGGTGATTAAGAGAGCGGGCTTAATATATCTGATCAAGTGCTTCATTTTCCTTTTTCCTACAAAAGAAATTTTCAAAGTCCTGTTTCCATGGGTTGATGAGATTATCCATTCCTTCTTTCTTTCACACAATAAATAATGCTAGACCTCAGACTGTGTGCCAGGTATGCCAGCCCCCTGCATAGTACCAGGTGAAAATTGCAGACAACGGGTACCCCGCCCTCATCTTGCTCAGTCTGCTGCCTGCTCTTATTTTAGGAAATGACTTCATGAAAATAACAAAATCCTTACTGGAGCCATTACATTTCATACAGATGACAATCTAATCAGTCTAGAGAAAGAATGGGGACTGTAGTTTCTATTGAGAAATCAGGGCACATGTCTTTATGATAACATCTTCCTCATCCTACATGTGGTACATGTACTAGAGAGAACCAGAGCCCAGGGGAGTCGAGAAGATGGGAGTTCCCACCCAGGCCCAGCTTCCTGTACTTCAACCAATTAATAAGAATCCCACCTACCTTTGGTTGACAACTACGTACTTTTCAGACATTATCTGTAGATATTCTACATGTGTTATCTTCAAAACAACCCTGAGGAAAGGTAGAACTAGAGTGCCATGTTACAAGTCATAAAACATGACCACACAAGTTAGATGAGGTGACATATCTTCTAAGTAGTAGGACCCAGATTGACATGAATCTTTTTGGATCCAAACTACCTAAGATTTAGGAAGACTCAGAGAATTGTACAGTAAACATTTCCTCCAAACTCTAACACTGGGGGAGAATGTCATCTTCTATTTTATACATCCCGAGGCCCAGAAGTAAAGGGCCTTGCTTGGAGTAGTAAAAAAGCATAAAATAGACACCTCTAAATTTTCAGCCCAAATTCAGCTCACCATGATACCCCCTTAACTTCTCATATACTACTTCCCTCTCTCCCTACAAAATTGAGATAACTGACCTTTCTCAGGGAGTTGTGAAACATACAAATCAAAATGAAATGGTTTATATAAATTTAAAGCGATGTGTGTAAGAGCTCAGGCCAGTGATGGGGAAGATGTCGACGCAATCCACTGGTGGACTGCCAAGCAATTTTAGGGTGACTGCCTGAAGATTAAAATAAATAGCTAGTAGACCACTACACTTGGAAAAGTAGCCCTTGCCCTGAAGAAGTCTGCCCAGGTCTGGTTTAGGCCCTAGATCTACACAGCCACAAGACTTCAGACAAGTTACTGAACATCTCAGTGCCTCTGCTTCCTCGTCTATAAAACAGGGATAAGAGAGACAACTTCAGAGTTACAACAATTAACAGTAAGTGCTCAACAAATAGTCATCCTCATCATAAGCTTCCTCTAAATTCAACTGTCTGTGATCTGGTACTTTAGGAATAAACAAGTTTCACTATAGCTAAACTATAAAGAAAACATCTTTATAATTTATTTACTACAACAGTCATTTGCCATTTTAAACTAAGAATTAAAATTAAAATACAAAAAGATTAAAAAGATCCCTCTCTCCACTGGTCTAATGCACCCACAGTAAACCCAGTCTCCAAGCACACCTCAATTACAGGACAATCAATGGCAGTGCAGAGCTCCCTGAAGCCTTTCACAGCTATGGAGAAAGTGCATCAACAGTCTTCTTCTAAGAGGGCTGTTCTGAGAATAAATGGTTGTAAATGCCCTTTGTAATCTTTTGACAATGGTGCTACATAAGCACACATTACTGTAGGCATTATAAATTAAGTATGTGGTTACACATGACAATACAAGAAATGCCTGAAACACCTTTCCGTGGCTGGGTGTCCAATTAAATTATCATTTCCCCTAAGAAAGAATTCTGTTGCATTATCCCACAAAAATGGCACCACCACCTAAGATGTTCATTATGTGCTACACAGTCATAAGCACTTACTAACTCACTTCACCCTCACAACAACTCTAATTACTATTTTTCCACTTTACAGTTGGAGAAACTGGGATAAAAGGACATGAAGCTAGTAAGTGGCAAAGCTGGAACGTAAACCCAAGTAATGGGCTGCAGAGAACCTGCTGTTAATTCACAGGACATCATGACCTCCCAAAGCAAAATTTCTCTCGGTAACCACTCTCCCCCTGCTCTTAATCCACAAGTGAGCATGGTCCCCAAAAGTAAATTCTCTCTTCATAACCAACACCCCTGCCCCACAGAAATGTACCTATACCTATTAATATTGCAGCTTTGGACATTTTAATAACAGATACTAAATGAATCTGGTATCCTCAATAAATTCCTTTCTAACGCAGTCTCCATGAGGAGAGGCCCCTTGCCTTCTCTGTATCTACATAACCCCATTTCTTCTAAACATAATGTTGGTGCTCCAAAAAATAATGAACGGATCAATTCAATGACTGTTACCATTAAGAATCTTATCATTCAAGGAGACATGACTCTTTTTATACTTTTTATATTGCACTTTAATATTAACCTGCATTTAGGGGTTAATGTTTTGCTTTTGTTTTCTTTCTAAGCAAAACTAATCTTATTTTCTCTGCTCAGGCAATACATTTCATTAATTACTAATTCAACAGACCAAAGAAAAACACTACTTAGCTGTCAGATCACACAAGGCCATTTTAATACTTCACTCTCATAGAAAATTTTTAGGCAGAATTTTTTTAAATCCCATTTGTCTTAATGACTTAAAAAAGAAACTGCCTTTATGGGGGAAAGGAGCATATAAAAGGTAATAAACATTTAATGATCCCATAATTGGTTATATCAGAGCAATCACTGCTCAGTAATTAACTTCTCTTTTGACTTATTCACTTGATATTTTGAGCACCTGATAGGCCTGGAATTATATTATAAGCTAAAACCTTTTGGAGCAGCCCAAGACACAACAAGGCTTCCAATCATCCATGTGCATCTTGGTAACTTTCCAACGTGGCCTTTTAAAAAGCTAACCGGTTAGCAAAATGAAGAACATCACAAGCCCTCAGCACAGAGTGGGCACCAAGGCTGCAAAAATGGCATTACTGCTAAACTGTGGGGGCTGTAGATATGGCAGCAAGGAGGGGTTAAAGGAAAACACAACAGAAAATTAGAGCTTAAAAGACAGCAAAAAATAATTAAATCGCACCACCAGGAAAGAATACAGTGAACAGC
Organism: Craseonycteris thonglongyai; assembly: GCA_004027555.1. Taxonomy (NCBI): domain Eukaryota; kingdom Metazoa; phylum Chordata; class Mammalia; order Chiroptera; family Craseonycteridae; genus Craseonycteris; species Craseonycteris thonglongyai. Next base: position 21,663 of record PVKE010013204.1, on the reverse strand, counting down.
TGGTATGTTGTTACTATGCAAAATTACAATTAAGCCCAGGTTAATGTCATTTCCAACTAATTACCCACCGTCAGATGGAAGAGAGACACACTAAGAGATTTCACTTTACCTACTCCAACAGTTTCCCCTGCTTCTGTGTCCCGGCCATCACAACTACACGTTTCCTCGTAAATTTTTTGTTTAATGTCACAGCTGCACAAAGGCACCCATTTTATTTCTGTGAAAGGGGTCCCCTCTTATTGGTAGAAATTAGGACTGCTAACATTTCAACACCTCTTTGGTCACACTTCTTTCCACATGACACTTCCTTCACACCAAAGTAACACACCCTAATTTCTTTTGTTCCATTCTCATTCTTTCTCCTCCTTTCCTCTAATCTCCTTGCCCCAGACCCTTTTTTTAAAGCCTTGTATGAAAGGAAAGTATTGGTCACTTCACACTTGGTATACAAATCATTCTCTTTTACTAAGGTGCTTGATAGACTATACGTAAAGGATTACAAATAACACTTTCAACATCCATCTTTTTTTTTTTAATCTATATGCATTCATCTTAACCAGCCCCACTCCACCCCCCAAAAAGAAAGGAAACCCACCATGGCTAGAATTCCTGTCTTTCCACTGTCAACTATGGCTCTCTGCCCAAAGAGCAAGGGTCTCTCCTGCCACCGCCATTCAAAGGGAACTTGTACATAAGTAAACACAATGAGACAGAGGCTCCGTGGCTTCCACATCTGACATTGGAAACACAGAACTAGTTCAACACCAGAAGCAGCCTTTCCTGTAAAAGAGAGGCCAGCTAATTTGAAAGACCTTCCCGAATCTACCTCTGCTAAGAGAGTCAGAGAGAGACAAACGTCTGACAACCTCAAAGCAAGACTCTTCTACTCTAAATCACTGAATCTCTTATAGTATCGATACACCTTGAGCATTGCCTCAACGCCATGCCATGCCAAAGTGCATGACACCACCCATCCTGCTTCACAGGCACCTGAAAGCAGAGGTCAGGTAATTTACCTGTTCCTAGCACCTCTGAGAATTTGTGTGCTGGAGAGGATAAAGGGGGATGGGAGGGGATGACAGTAGTTCCTTTGCTACTAATGGACAGATAACTGCAGAGTGCTATAACACATTTCAGTTCCTTTGTGTACACAGGAATATTTATTTAATCAATGTACTGTAACAAAATAAGCCTCTGGTGTCCTTTTGGAAAGATGGAAAGCCATTCAGAGCAGTGATTGCAGTCTTGTCACCTGTTTCATTGATACTGGAGATAACCGAGATGGGAAAGTGAGGTGTAGGGGGAGGGGCAGCTCTCAAGTCCACAGAGCCCATGTGCCTGCCAGGGAAGTACAGATGTGCAGCTGACGGCACACAATTACTAGCCACTGTGTCCTGAAGCAGCAGACAGCTCTCCCTTCATGTGAACACAGCTCATGTGCAGAATACCCATACCATAAGAAAACAAGCAAGCTTGCTGTTCAATACTACCAGATCTTCTGCCACGAAGAATCCAAAGATTCTTCAATGTCAAAAGCAAAAAGGAAACAGGGAAAAAAACCTCCAAGAGACATCATTATCTTTGGCCTTAAATGTTCTAAATACAAAAAAAGAGAGGAGAGATTATTCTGGGTTAGGTAGAGAGGAGGGCAGTCTTTATTTTGTTACCAAGAAGCCCTTTTTCCTCAGGTACCAAGATAAAGACATCTGGTTACTGAGACATGTTTACTGGACTACCTGGACAGTAATGACATGACAGTTGTTTATCAGAGTCCTAACTGCCAGGGATGCTAATCTGTCCTTGCACATTTTTCAAAATTATCACGAGAATATTTTCAGTGAATTAGATTTCAGAAAAGATAAGCCTTAGAACTTAATCTCAAAATATGCAATGAGTGTAAATAGACAGTCACTGTCAGAAACTCAGGCTGAATCAAAACACAGATAAACAATACAAACTTAATTATCACCAAAAACTTACAGAAATAAGAATGATTAAAAAATACCTGGCACAAAATGCAGAATGCTTTTTACACTTGTACCTTATTATACTCTTTTATCAACTTTTCCTTATTGTCCTAATGTCTTGGGATTTGAGGAGGACGGAAGAGGAATTTTGAGGAATGTAGCTAAAAATCAAACATTTTCGCAATGCTCTTTCTTTACGTTGGTCTTGGTTACCAGATACTTTGTGATAATTCATTGAGCCGTACACTACACTTATTTTGGAATGTGTTCTATGTCACAATATGTAAGGTTTTAAAACCATATGTGCATGAACATTTTATTTTCAGGAAGGGTTTGGCAGCAGAGAAATTAATTATTTTAAACCAGCACCATTCTTATCACCCAAAAAAGAATACTCAAATATATTATCTAAAATAATGATGCTAAAACTTCTGTACAGGGGTTTGCTGTGAAAAATAATAATAATAAAACAAAAACTTCCCGAAAAGCCTATTAAAAAAGCAAATTGTGTACCAAAGCCACACAAGCAGGTGTGAACTTTTAGTAGATCAGGGACAGAGGGCCCAGAAATCTGTTATTTACAAGCTACCCTGGAAGTACAGATGTGTAACTGGGTTTAGAAACCACTACACAAGACAAGAACGTGTGATCTTGTGATTCACAATAATCTGAAACCATCCAATCCAGATTCTCCATACCCAATGTGAGTGATAAACTATAATTATTGGGAAAAAGTTTACAAAAGCTTTAACAGCTAAAAGGCTACACTCACCAAATAAAAATAAAACACTTGATTAAGTATTTTGTAAATATTTTTCTCACAATTACAATCTGAAATATACTCATTAAGCTACTCCTACTGGGAACCTCCTACTACAACAGTGAAATCAAATTACTTGTCTGTGGCCACATAACTTTCAGGGTCACTGGCAAAACCTGAACTTACGTTTTTCCCCCAGCAAAGTCTGGAAACCTGTCCCTATTCTCAATTATCATTACTGTCATTCAGTTTAGATTTTCAGAGGTTAACGACACAACCAAAGTCATTTAGTTAAAAACACAAATTGTAGCCCAGTTTCTTACCCCTTACAAAACTCTCCTATCCATCACAGATCAGCTTCCAATTAGGCACCTTTGAGGGGTTAAGTCCAATCCACATTTCCCCTTTCAAATTGATGTTCTGTAGTTTTAGATGACCACATTAATGGAGGTTGGAAACTGCACTAAACTGAGTTCTGCTCTTGGGCATGCACAGGGAAGCTATTCAAAGACAGAAAGAGCACTACCCTGGGGTCTTTTATCTAAGAGCACAATCAGGGAGCCTGCTGGATAATTTGTTTTAGAATACCAGAGCACTTGTTTTTAAACAAAGCATTAGCCAAGGAAAGAGGTTACAACAAATGGAATCACAGGACCTAAGAAATAACAAACAAAAACTAAAAGCCAAACACCAAGAATCAAGGTGGTTCTTTCCACCTTCTTTTAAAACCTAATTGCCCAACAAGGAAACATTGCTAAAGAAAGCTTGCATTTAGGCCTGTTTGTTTGTTTGTTTTCATTTAGGTCTTTTTGACTTTTACCTCAAGTGGGACTAAATCTTAAAGAAAAAAGAAAAAAAAAGGAAAGGAGGGAGGGAGGAAAGAGGGAAGAAAAAAGGCAGGACTGTCCTTCCATAAAGCTTCAGATCATGCAAGACTCAAATCTCAAGGATAGCTTCTGTATTTCCTCAATACCTTTTCTCCACTTTTTTTTTTTAAAGATTTATTTTTATTGTTTTTGACAGAGAGAGAGATACAGAGAAAGAGACAGACAGAGAAGGGGGAGGGCCCAGAACAGTCTCCATAGTTGCACATCATTGGTTTTTCCACATAGTTTCATTCCACAGGTGGATGCAGGGCTGCACAGGGCAGGAACTGGGCCAGGGTCTTGCCCAGTGAGAACTGAACTGGGGGCACTCCCCAGTTCAGCATATGGGTCCACACGAGCCGGGGCCGGGACTCGATCCTCGGTCCCCAGGGCTGCAAAGTGAGCACTTAACCCACTGAGCCATTCTGGCTTCCTGACATATTTTTAAGATTTCTTTTTTTTTGACAGAGACAGAGAGAGACAGAGAGGAGGGGGAGGGCCCAGAGCAGTCTCCATAGTTGTACCTCATCAGTTTTCAACATAGTTTCATTCCACACAGGTGGGCAGGGGTAATGCAGGGTGGGGGCGGGGCTGAAGGTCTCCCTCATAGGAGGCACACCCCAGTTCAATATATGGGTCAGCATGCCCCCTCAAGCTGGGGGCTGAACCAGGGGGGCGAGAACTGAACTGAGGGCTTCCCGTATAGGAAATACACCCCAGTTCAGTCTGCACAGGTGGCATGGGCCAGCACTGGATCCTTAGTCCCTGGGGCTGCAAAGTGAGTGCTTAACTCACTGAGCCATCCCAGCTTCCCCTTTTCTCCACTTTTAAGTAAACCTACCAAAGACTGGAAAGAGGTCCTCAAGAGTAGGTCAGATAACACCAGCAGGCAAATGTAAGTTTTGAAAATGCCTACCACCCTCCTCCCTAAGGCAAAATCACTCAGAACCTAGCTATTTTAATGTAGTTCACCAACAGGAGTGACAAACTCAATTTACACAACTTTAGTTCAGTTAAAAAAAAATTAATGGAAGCAATACAGTGCAGTGGGAAAAGCAGTGACCTATATATTAGGAAATCAGGGTTGTATATTCCTGTCTTACCACTAACTCACTAGGTCACATAGCACAGTTATATAACATCATTTTCTAGATCTCTGTTTTCTCACCTCTAATAAGGTGACAGCCTAAGGGGCGCATTAGCGCCTCTGAAAGCACGCATAGAAGGGGGGAGGGATTGAGAAAGGTTTAAAAGCCCCATTAGAACAATAGCATAATGAACCTCTTAACCATTTACTTAGTACTATGATTCAGTGGTTCAAGTCAGGCTATAAATGTGTGGATGCTACCACTTCCGAGTGTGACCTTGAACATAAACCCTGCAGCTGTTCCCTCTCCTACAAAATCAGTATCAATGCCTACCTCACAGGACCCCTGTCTGAGAATTACATGAGATGTTTAAGCAATTAGAACAGTACCTGGCACATCACAAAGTACTATAAATGCAAGTTATTATCAAATACATCAAGATTGAACTGATGGTAGTGACAAAGTTGACAAATAAACAATGAACTATTTTCATGTTCTTTCTAATCAAAGGAGAAACAAAAAGATCTTGAATCTCTACAACAGTTCGGTACAATGTTCTCTTCTATGAACCCTCAACAGTCCCTGCCCTTATTCCTAAACCTGTTGATTTGGGCAGATTCACAAGTACTGGACTCTATTCACCTGCACACACAGTCCCTTAGGACCTATAGATTTCAAAACCCATCAGGAAAACCTAAGCTAGAAAAAGAAAGTGTTCTCATCCTTTGAACAACAATAACAAAAGAATCTCATTTCCCACCCACCCTTCCACACTCTGACGTCAAAGCCCACTTTAACAACCCAAAAGCTGATAAAACAACATATACTTGCTAGCAGATGATTCTTTTAAAAAGAAATTTTTTTACATGACGGAATTTATTTTTCCCATCAACAACTATGTCTGAGGAAGATGATCACCCAGCAAGAAAATCTTATCAACCAGTTTTCTTCCTCCACCTAACCCAAAAGCTTTAAGATTTCTTCTTCCCCTCAAACTTTCATTTTCTCCTCACAAGCCATTTTATTGACTGACTGCAAATATGTCTCAAATGCATTCCCTCTATTTGGAGATCCAGGGGTACTCATCAGTGCCCAACCCCCTGACTGCTGTGGGACACTGTGACAGATTTAAGCTGCACTTCTGATTAAGTCTTCCCAGTGAAAGTAACCTGAGAGTCCGGCCCAGTGTAGAGCCCTAGAAATAATCTTCCCCTCCTGCCATCCTTTCCCTCCAATTTATGAGCACATGGGTGGATTAGGGGATTCCACAAGAGGCAGCTGGAGAATCAAGTACGATTATTTCTCCAGCATCTTGCCTACGCTTGAACCTTAAGCTGTATATCTATTTCCTTCTCCTCATGTTAAGCCGGTAACTAATAAAGTAAAATTCAACTGATTCCAAAAATCCCTGCAAACTTTTATGTCCTAGTATTTAACCTCTTGAAGAAATATATTTGTGAAAGCATCTGTAATTAATATCCTCAGAATAAAAAAACTTAATTTAAGCCAAATTTGGCAAAAACACTTCCTCTCTACTAAATGGTTCCCTTGGCTTTTCTTGAGTTGGGTTACAGTTCCATCACACATTTTTTCTCTGTTAGAACAATGTGACACCAGAATGTAGCAACCCCCTCAACCACCAATGCCATTTCTTGAAGACAGGGGCTCTGTTTACCCCATGTTTAAAACAGTGTCTGGCACACAGAAGAAATTTAGGAACTGTTCACTGAATGCATGAGTGGGTGGAAGGGGTGTGGGTGCCCTAGGGAGCTAAGGCCCACAGGAGGTAATTAGTCCCCCAAAAATCAAGAGCTGACAATACTTCTGAAAGATGTCACAGCCAAAGGGCCTTCAAGTGCCGTATGACAAACAGCTCAGAGCCTTCCTGAAAAGATCCATGTGACTCCAGGTTTTCAAAATGAAACCCTGCATTCCTACTGACTTCTTACGTAGTTTTTATAACAACTTCCAGCTCATCCCAAACACTATCAATAGTAGTTTCCAACACTTCTGACTTTCTCAGTCCTCTCTCTAATGCCTTATTCCCAGTCTCTAAAATGCTTTGTAACAAATAGGTGAAAGTATTTCCAGCTCATGTCATTCACCATGAGGGGGAAGACAGCATCCAGAGAGGGGCACCCCAGGACATTACCCTTTAACATCTGGGAACGCAGTCCACATAAAAAACTCTGATAGAGAAAATGAAAAATAAAGGGTAGGAGTACAGGTCCCTGATCACATGCCTTGGTACTGGGTTATCTGAAGAAAATCTGACACACCTTCCTGCAGGTCTCTACCCAGACTGCATAACAGGATCCCCTGGGGAGCTTTTCAAGTTCCCATGATGGTGGGGAAGCTTCCTCCACCCTCCCATGAATAGGGGGACTTTTTAAAAAACTCCCCAGGAGATTCTGTTGCACAGCCAGGTTTGAGAGCCCCTGATCTAAAACTTAAAAGTTGACTCACTTCCTCTTCAGATAGTACACACTAAAAATTACTCAGTTGTAAGAAAAGTATGGTAAAGTGCTAAGGTTTGTTTAAGCTGATGCTGGGTCCATGGTGTTGATTACATTACATTTTATACTATTCCATATTTACAAACTATTTCATAGTCCTAGATACACATACACACATTTTTTACACAAATATATTTTAAAGCAAGCTCACCACATATGGGTCCTCAAAAGCATAAGAATTAAAAAAGATGATTTCACATTCTTAAGGAATATGTAACAGTGGTGGTGTCTGGGGCATTTACTTCACTGGAGGGAAAAAAAATCAAAACCAATTCAATTAGGTCTGCTGATGTGAAAACACTGGCCTGAATTCTGTAATACACTTCACAGAATGCATCTTGAAAAAATGATCCAGTCAGAAATAGTTCAAAAAGACCAAAAGGTATCTGCTTAACCAGCAATCCCCCTAAAATCAGCAGAGCTGCCAGAGCTGAGCCAGACTGGCTGTGAAGCCCTTTATACAATCAAACATTTGCAGACACAGAAGTGGGTTGTGACAAGACAGTATTACTCCCACAGCTCTCAGCTCTAGTACCACCTTAAAATGAGGGTAGGGAGAGCATATTTCAATGACTGTTTATCCAGAGACAAGCCCACTCCCCTCCTCTTCATCAAGAAGACAAATACAGGCCCTGAAATCAGACAGTCTGGGTGCAAAACCAGGCTTAACAACTTTCTAGTTACATGGCCATGGGGAAATTATTTCATTTCTCTGAACCTCAGTTTATTCATCTCTATAATGAGGATAATAAAGTTACCTACTTCAGAGAGTTGTTGTGAGGGTTAAATGCAATTATGCTTTAGGTACAACGACTATCACATGTAATGAAGCCCTTGATAAATGTAGCCTCTATTACCATTGTTATTTTTGTCATTAAAATCATTATCCAAGTGATGGTGGACTCCAGCAATGAAGAACAAAGCTAGATTCCAATCTGTGGAGATTAAGCACTGGAATTTTGTATATTCTTCAAGCATGTCTTTTGGGAGAACCATATTCATAAACAGAAAACAGAAATCTTCTGTCTCCCAAGCCCTGGAGTAGAGGTACAACGGGAAGTTCCCACGAAGGGATATAACATGTGAGTTGAAAGTTTTAACCCCAGCTGGGTGATCTTGGGGAAGGTCAGACTTTTTCAGGTGGAAAATAAGGGCTTTGGACAGTTACTTGCAGCTGTTTTTAAATTTCTCAAATCACTGGGGTTAAAAAGTCAGTTTCTACCAGTCCTTCTCCCATCTCTGCCCCTATCCTCCTCAATGGATCGTTCCATTCTAACCACCATGGCCTCTTACAATTATTCACACACCAAGCCACTTCTGCCTGAAAGCCTTCATGCTTGCTCTTCCTTGCCTTGAATGCTTTGCCCCTGATTATGCACAGTTCTTGACCCTTCAGATCCTTAAGGTTTCTGTTCAAATATCACCTCCTCAGACAGGCCTCACCTAAGTCATCCTCTGTAAAACTGCACATAAGCAAGACATACTAGATTCTCACTATCACATCTGTGCCCTGCTTTAGAAAAATACCTGTCACACCCAACATAGTATGTATTTATGACTTACAGTATATTCCCCACCTCTGCTAGAATATAAATTCCATTCGAGTAGATACCCATTTCCCTTATTCACTACCACAGCGCCTGTGCCCAGGACAGTGCCTGCCTGGCACACAGAAGTGATTGATATTTTTTGAATGAAAAAATAAGCAAAAGAATCCAGATACCTTTTTCTTCCCAAAGAGCATCGTATCCCAATATACATGTATAAGGCAGGTAACATTGATGCTCTGGTTTAATGAGGCCAGGGCCTCCCCTCAGCTAACTCAGTGTCCCTGAGGCACCCCAAAATCACAGCCCAACTGATCTCCAAAGTCATTTAAAGTCTCCAAATTCACATTTTTTTGTTAGACTCCAAAGAGAAACATTAAATTTGATGAATGACTTTATTCTGTGACTTCACTTACTATTCACAGGCAGCTGCATAAAGCACTCTAAAAATTCACGTCCCAGAACTGTTGCAACCCTAAAATATCAACAGCCAAATAGCAGGCATGTTTAGACGGTGTGTGTGTGTGCACGCGCATGTGCGTGCCCGCGCCAATGCAGTTCCATGGAACAGAGGGGAGGGTGTCTCTTTCCATACCCTGTCACATGGTTCTGGGGCCTCTGAAACTTCACTGAGCCTCCACACTGCAAAAATCTCACGGCTTTTAAGAGGTAAGGAAGAAGGATGGTGGGCTTGGGATCCACGTGGAGATAGATGTGATACAATAGAGGATATAAATTTGGGCCACACACAGCCAGCTGCTGGCTATCTGACTCCAATACCTAAGTCTCTTTTTACATCTAAATGATCTACTGTGTTAGCTTGCTTTGGGTTCACAACATTCAGGAAAACAGGTTGAGGGAGTAGCCAAGCAAAGAACTCTGCACAAGGTATGAACAGTTGAAAAAAAACACCCCAACAAAGCCAACTGGCTACAATATTGTGGTGAGGTCTTATGCACAGCTAAAAGACTGCCTCCAAACTGAAGAGATGATATGAAATATACTCAGTAAACAAGTACTGTAAATAGGACCTTTGCAAATCTTTATCATCCAGTCTAGCTGTGCTGAACGAAGCAAGTTTTCAATTGAAAGCATGGTGACCCATCCTCTAATCCTTCAACTAAAGACAATTTAATGCCTTTGCATGTCCATATGTTTTCTAATGACACCACTGCTGTCAGCATGCTACAGGAGTGCTTCCTAGAAGATAGAAGCAATGACCAAGCACATCATTGGGAAGGCAATTATATGCAGTACTAACCATTTCACAATGACCATATGGGCTGTATTTCAACAATGTAATTTCCAAATCAGCCTGAACATACATATTTCTCTGTCCTTAATCCCAGGTACACCATATTCAACGAAATCAGAGTGCCGATGAAATATGGGCAGCAGATGTACAAATCTATAGCAAGAATGTAAAAGTAACCTTCATCTGTAAACAGTAAACAGAGAGCACCCACTGCCCTGAAGTGAAAGTGACACCCATCTCTAACCAGTCAGTCCTCTTCACACTTTCCTTAATTGAAAACATCACAGCAGGAGTATTATAAACAACCAAGGGGTAAGGAACAACACAAGGAAAAGTTAAAAAAGACACACTTCTTAACTAAGTATTTACAATCTGAGACAAGCCCTAGAGGTAATACAGAACTGATATTTTACAAATATATAAAATTTAGATACAAGAGATCACTTAAAAACAATGGACTTAAAAGTGTGCTTCCTATTACACTAGAGTTTTACATAATGATATATAAATTTCAAGGGACATGCTGAGACTTGGGTCTCCCTTACACTCACAAACTCGGGTAAAAACTGAAATCTACTATTTTACCATTTTGAATGAGCGAAAGGATAACTGTGCTCACTTAAGCAGTTAGAGACTGGAACAAGAATGCAGGTCTCAGAACATGATAGTTTCAAGAAGACAGCCTCTTCTCTTCAAAAAGAGAGATTTTTCTAGAGAAGTATTTAATCTGACTGATCTTCATATTCACCCAGAAATCTTTTGAAATTTCAGGTCCAAGAGAACATTGTGTGTGTGCGCGTGCGTGCATGCGTGCGTGTATGAGAAAGAGGCAGGTAGGCAGGCAGGCAGGCTGAATACTCCTCAAAGGATGGTCATCAGAAAGGTTTGAATCCTAAAGTCCTAGAACAGGATGAACTGTATAGAGATCCATTTTGGCCCAGTTGAGATGAGGAACAGGCTTCTTAAGAATGTACAGTACTCTAATCACAATTGGGATTTCCACAGAAGCAAATCTAACTAGCAGCCACATCCATTAGCACACATGTACAATAAACCTCTACAGGATGGAATGGAGAATGGGGGAAAACAATTTGCAAATGTGCTTAGAATAATGAAAGGAAACAATGACAGGGAAAATATTGTACCATTTGTTACCAGGTATCTTCAAGATACAGATATCAAGAAAAGCAAATAACTATTTCCTATGGTGTTTCACTAGGAACAATGGAGAATCTGTTAGTTAAATAACAAAAACAAAAACCTAGCTATAAGGTCTGTTTTATGTGGAATAGATTGCCAAGAGAAACGCCACTTCCTAGAACAGTTTAAAACCAAACAAGGTACTTGGGAATCTATAGTATAATAGAAAATAAGCTTATATCCACAGTGACTTGTTGAAAGGGTGCCAGTCCCTTCTCCAGTTTTACACTTCTGTTGCAGGGTGCTGCTGTAAAAAAATCAGTGAAATAAGTCTGTGAAAGGGTTTAGTATAAGAACTGGCACACAGTTACCCTCAACATTAGAAGCCTAAACCCTTGTCTTTGACAATGGCTTAAAGTCTACCTGTGCAATGTGACCTGAAAAAGGGTCAGGTTTTAATACAGGGGAAAACAATGAAAGAAACAAAGAGAAACAGAAAAGGCAACAACAAATATGCTACAGATGTGCTGTAGGTGTGGCAGCCGCCTATTATAAGCTCCAGCTTTTTAAAAGAAAATAAAGAACTTCCCAAAAGATGATGTGGTACTTTCCCTTCCCTAAAGCCTATTATTATACCTAGAAAATCCTCTGTAACCAAAACAATTTTCAGCAGCAACAAAGAACAAATGTGGTCTACCAGAGACCCACCCAACTGGGACTCTCATAAATGAATCTATATTAAAAAGAAGTCTGGAAAGAGGTGAGGAGATGCATTTCCTGGCTCTCTTGTACTGACCTTGCACAAATTGACTTAACCTCTTGGAGCTTCAGTGTCTTCAACTGTAAACAGGGGATGTCATTCATTTATTTCACAAGGTAGCTCTAATGAGATGATGAATGCAAAACTGAGCACAATACCTGGCACAAAATGAGTACTCAATAAACAGTAGCTTTCCTTTTCAAAAAAAGTCTTTCCCTGGAATTTTTGTGGAAATAGGTCAACTGTAAATACCCATTTACTGAGTACCTACTATGCATGACTTACCAAGTAAAAGAAGCCATAACTCTGAAAACCTCAAATATCCCAATAAGGATATATGCAGGGCAAGTACAGAGGCTAAAGATAGAGAACAGGATATAAAATAATGCATTAGAAATACAGGAAGAAAACTCTGGCTGTCTCTTTTCCCAGGTTTCAGTCATACTCCCAAATGGCACACAATAAGCCATTACAGAGCATATAACAGACCAAGAGCATATAACAGACACACAATAAGCCATTACAGAGCATATAATAGCACTTGAATTTCCCACCAGATCCAAAAAAACACAGAGTACACTGTGTCATGGTCAAAGCTTCAAAAACTCCTTTAGGCTGGCCCCAAGACCTCAATCCATGGGAAATTCATTTCAAAAAGATAAAATGCCCTGAAAGATAAAAAATAAAGCATTTCTCTGTACTAATCCATACCCCAACATTAAGAATACCAATAAACTTTAATACATTTATATTTATTATTACTATTATTATTATCTCTGATTCTGGAAACAGGATAGCTGTAGATAAAATTAATTCTGGGTTGAAATACAAATAAAAAGATGGTTTTACTGAATAGATTTTGAAGTCTGAATGATTTAACATGGCAGCTGCATTGCCAAAATATTTAACAAATTTTAAAAAGTGATCAAGGGAGCTACAAGCTGTGTAGATTTGTGTTAAACACAGTTTTTCATATTTTCAGGTATCATACGAAGTTTTAAACACAGGAAATATTTCTGGGATCACAATATACTTCAATATTTTAAAAACAGTTATATTCCTTCAATTGAAGGTGACCTGGAACAATCTGGTCCAGTTCTATATTAGACTAACAAAACTAATTCTAAAACAACACAATTGTCTAACACAGCAGGTTTCAACATTCAGGTGTGAAATCTCACCACCCAGCACACAGGCTGAATTATCCCCCTGCCTCTCACCTGTAATTATCATTTGCTCCCTCCCCAGGTGGCTCTCAGCCACCACATATCCTCATAGGTTCACATCGCCAACTCCCTCTGGGGCCTCATATGCTGTGGGGGTGAGAGGGAGGACAAAAACACAAGCTTCGTGCTGGCTTAGACAACTTCTGGAAATATCTATTTTAAACACAGTGTAAGAGAAATTTGATAAAATTAAAACACCCTCATGTCACCACAGTTAGCAATAAGTATTTTTTCAAATAAAGAGAGTAAATTTACTTCACAGTTCCTGTAAAGTCCAACTTCTTCAATTAAGGCCAATTCCAAAAATTTAGCAAAGGATCTTTCATCAGTTGATAGGACATAATTAGATGTTTTGATTAAAGCATTTTTCTCCCCTGGTTAACAAGATATAACAGATGTCACAGACTTCCCTAATAACAATACAGCCTTGCGTTTGGCATCTTTACAATTTTAAAACTGAACTGTCATATAGAAAAATTATAGCTTGGGTGTTCTCTGTACAATCACGACTCTGAAGTGGTTATGACATGCCTGAACTCCCCAACGGAACAGATATGGAAATCATATTCCATATTCATAGCCGCAAGCCCTCCTTACCATGCACTTGAAAACCAACCTCTGAAATCTGAATGATGCAGGCTTATTCAAATCACCACCAATTATTCCTGGAAGCACCGACCAAGTGAGGTATGAAGCCTGAACAGAAAATGCAAATCTCAGTCACTTTCTTCCAGGAGCACAGGGAACACATGCAGAAAAGTGTTCCAGGGAAAGCAATGCCCATGTAAAGACTCCAACTTCCCTGCAAAGAGGAGGAGTACTTACTGTACTTGATTTAAAAAACAAAACAAAAAAAGGATTCCCCTGGCACATTGGATCCAATTTACAAAAATTCTATTTACACCACTTTTGTCAACATATCAGCCCAGGGTATAAGGACAGATAGGCCTGCATTTTAAATGGGAGACAGCCTCACTGACTGAAGTTCAACTCAAACATCCCAATTTAACAACTCCATTAATGACATCAAGCACAGATCTAAAGATTACTCACCCCCTTTGTCAGTTGCATGTGTTATTTATAGGACAGTACCGTATATCAATCATCTTCCCCCTTTATTATTTCCTGCTTTCTGGGCCTAAGCAATTTGGTCTGCCAAATTAATACATTCCATTGCTGCTGCAAATCTAAACAATGCTTGATAAAAGATTAATAAAATAGTGGGTTCTCTGCAACCACATACACACCCAGGGAAATTCATCAATGTCTTTCTATTTGCATATTTGGCTGACTGCCCCCTGCAGCAAATGTGTAAGACACGATGCTCAGGTATCACAGTTTACAGTGTGCATTTAATTCAGGGTGTCAATCTGCTTGTTTTAATTACATCCATCTTGATATGTCATTACAATCTCAAGAAACTTCTTTTCATTATATGAATGGCTATAAACATATACACATGACAAATAGTTGTTATACATTTTCAGGCTTATCAATGAAGAGGCAAGATGGCTTAGCCAACATGTCATGTTGATTTAATATTTTGAGTCTTTCTTCTTCAGAAGAAAAATTTGGTTCCACCATACTGCAAAATTCACTTGTTTCAAATGTTCTGGTACTAACCTTGTTAAGTTGCTTTGAGTTTCCTGGAAGTACTAAGCTAAATAAAATATTCTATGCCCCAAAAAATATGTTAAAATTTTAAACAGGCCACATAAGGTCATTTTATATCCAAACAGTTATTTTATCTTTTCATAGGACATTCATGGATGAGAAACCCTCATAGAATCACCCTAATATTTAATTTTTCTTCTGCATCTTCATTATGAGAAGGAGTCTCGGTAAAAAAAAAAAAAAAAGACTAGTGTGCCTGAAGAGAAAGGCCAGTGATGCACTGGGAGAAAGCAGAGTGCTTTTGAAAGGTTCTTGATACTGAGTAATAACCAGAAATTGGAAGCTTTACAATCATAGGTGCTCATACTCATTTGTACTATTGTTTTTGTTTTTAAAAAAACCTCCTTTCCTCATTACCAATCCTTGGGAATCCTAGTACTAAGGAGTAGACAGTCTCCTAGTTTCACTGGTAACAATGAGACTTTCCAATTCCCAGTGTGATCTTGAGCAGGTCAATTAACCCCTCTGGGGTGTGTTTTCATTTCCAATATGAGAGGCAGAACTCCATCACTAAAGACAACATTTGTGCCTCTAACACCACTCAAAGCTCAGAAAGCACACCAGCCAACCAACAAAGACTGGAGTGAAATGGATCAAAAGACTGCTCTGATGCTCAACACATTAAGCTCAAATATGTAGTTTTAACAAATAATCTGATTACTGATAAGAAATTAAAAAGGAGCAAATTCCGCAATACACAGCAATGCAATAACAATAAGAAATAATGAGATGATAACAAGTGTTTGTTCCCCCTTATGTCCCAATAAAAGTGTAATTTAATTTGAATTACACAAAATCATTTCCTAAAACAGCACAATCCAGGATCTTGATTATCTTTGCCAACTACATATGTACAGAGAGAATGGGTAGAACACTGGAATTTCTAGTATGTGGCTGGAAAGCAAGTGATAATCTAAAGTCCAACTATTGTCTGATCTATCTCTTCATTCTCTTTCTTAGATTTTTGACTTACATAATTTTTAACTTTGTAAAACTTCACTGGACATACCTTTAGCCAAAAAGCACATCTGAACAGAGACTCTAGCAAACAACACACACACACAAAAAAAAAGTTTGCTTTAGTATAATTATTAAGGGATAACTGCAATACTGGACTCTCTTTTTCAAGCCCCTTTGCCTCTTTTCAAGCTCTAAAACATCACTGTCATCAGAAACTTTGCAGAAACCTAAAATGAGATTGGTAGGTGTGGGGACAAAAAGGATAATGACATCCCTCAGGTACCAACTTGACCCTGCCATTGCTTTAAACCCTGTCCCAGATTCAGAATGTCGCTGCAGTTTGAAGGTATCAGATTTCAGCCATATAACCACAAGTCACAATTTGTCTTCACAGGCTGTGCTTCTGAATCCAGCCCAGGTCATTTTGAAATGTTTCAGTTAATAGCGATCACACAGTACCTACAATCTGAAGGCTTTCTGCTAAACCTACATTAACCATTTTCCATTACGTACAAACTGGGCTTTCCCCTCTCCCCTTGGGTTTTTCAGGGTTCTGAAGGTATGATGAGATACAGTGGCCAGCCAAAATAACAGTAAAGGAAAAAAATATTTGTATGTAGCTGGTAACTTGTGGCACTTGTCAGGGAAACTTTAACTAAAGGTTCAGGTATATAATAAGTGAGAAATCAGAATGATGAGTTATAACAGACCAGAAACTGTGGCAAGCAATTTACTCTCAAAGTACTATCATCAAAGTTCCTCTCAAACAAACCATCAAAGTTCAAATAACAAAAGTTTGGACTCCTTAAGTTTCCACATTTCATTCACAACTTCCTAAATCCGTTACCTTTTACTAACTGCATTAATAATTTTGATAGCTCTACTTCAGTAAAACAAGGGGGGCGGGGAGAAGAAAGGAAGGAGTCAAGCCTGCAGGTAGTGGGTGGGTGGGGAAACGAACAGATTCTGAGATGAGACTGCCATATACACTAATATGTGCAATCAACACCTGCAACGAAGGCAGCAATATACAGTTCCCACTACAGGTGCCCTTGCAAAGAACAAAATCTGAGACCTGAGAGCACTGAGAGAGCGGGCCTGTACTTGCCTCGCCTCTTCCTAAGAAACCAAAGGAAACCGGAGGATGTGAAATCCACTCCCTCCCCTTCCTCCTCAGTTAATTCCAACAAAAAGAGCCCTATTCTTTGTGACCTCACAATGATACCTACTGAATGCATACTCCTTACTAAGTAATGAAGGAAGAACACAGCTAAGATTTACAAGAACAAAGACAAACTTAGGGTCTCACCAGCTTTAAGTTCTATGCCCCTCTTTTAGAAAGAAAAAAAATATTGCATTCATCTAGGGAACAGGTACAGATTATGTAAGAAAAACAATTATGATCCAGCTAACAATGTCCCTAAATTGTTTTTGATCCTCTCCTACTTGGGGTTTCACCAAATTAATTCCCATCTTGCTCTTTCAAATTATCCGAGTTTTCAAATCTCCCTGTTTTTTTTCAGAGCTTTCTCAATTAAATTAGAGAAATAGCAGCTATCCTTACAAATTTCTTTTTCCTATACCTATGGAATATTGGGTTTAATCCTAACCCTGAAAAAAAGTATTGTTTCTTGAAGAGAAATAAATAGTATGAGGCACTTTTACAAAGTCAGGCTACACTTAGTGTATTAGACTCTATATACAGCATAGGGGTAAAATAAAATGGAAAGCCACTAACCCATCATCCTCTACCCTCTGCACGTGGGCATATGTACACATACACATACACACACACACACACACACACACGTGGGCATATGTACACATACACATACACACACACACGTGGGCATATGTACACATACACACACACACGTGGGCATATGTACACATACACATACACACACACACACACACACACACACACACACACTACCTCTCTACATCAAGAAGTGCTACAGATCTTCTGTCCAAAAGGCTTACAGCCACTGCGACCAAAATTATTTCTTAACTGCTGGCCTCAACTATTATTTTCTCAGCTTAGGTACTTCATTTCTACTCCTAACATTCTTTCAAACTAAATAATCACCATTTACTTTAGACAGTATATAGAACTGTTTGTTGTATAGAAGAGACTCGGTCTCTTTACCACCCTCTATGCTCCTTGAATCATGTTGAATGCTGCTTTCTCTTAACCCTTTTCAATTGGGAAAGTTAAAGAACAACACTCTCAGAAAGGGTGAGAAAGGCTAATCACTAACTCTGTAATTTATTTTTATAATTTACTGGTTCATGTATATCCTGTCTACTTCCAAAAAGGAGCTTAAGTAGTTAATCTCAACAGCTAACACAAGCCACATGCAATCACCATATACAATCTTCAACCTCATCTCACATAAATACTCCTGAAGTGATGTCTACCTTGAACAGCAAAATACAGAAATTCAGTAGATACAGTACAATATTTGAATACATAGCCAAGCACATTATTCACACTTTTCCTTTTCTCCAAACTTTTTCACTTAAGAACTCCTCTGGTCCTAAAGCTATGCACACTTGCAAAAGGCAGATCATCTGAAGCCTTTATTTTAACACCACTGCCAACCTCCTTTCTCAGCCAACCTTCTACCCTAGCTTGCTAAAAAGTGGCAATATAGGAAACCAGTAGGGACCAAAAGAGGATTATAACACGTTGGCTAGAAGCAGCTTGGTGGCATGAGACTAGAGCTGCTATCACACTGCAAGAGTTATTAATGAGAATCACTCATCAATTCTTATCTCATGGTGGGGTTGCTAACAATCAATGAAAAGGCTGACACCAGGCAGGAAAAGGGAGCAGAAGTGAACTAATCATCCAGATTTACACCTTGCATTCCCCTTGCCTCTCCCACTTAAGCAGCAGCCTCAACTCCAAGTTCAAACTTCTGTGCCTGGTTTTCCTAAACTCAAAAATAACCAAGTTCCTGGAAGGGCCCTTTGAGATCTTTCCCAGCATTTTCCATACCAGATTATGAATTCAGATGCCAAGAATTAAAGCAGGCACATCTAACCCATAGCCCAGGGCAAATATGAATGCAGCCCAACACAAATTTTTAAAACATTGTAAGATATGTTCCTAAAGATTTATTTTATTATTTGAGAGAAGGTGAGAGTGAGAGAGAGAGAGAGAAAGGGGGGTGGGGGTGGGGGTGTCCCAGAGCAGTCTCCATAGTTGCACATCATTTGTTGTGACATAGTTTCATTCCACACAGGAGGATGTGGGGCTGCATGGGGCAAGAACCAAACTTGGAGCCTTCTGTATGGGAGGAGAGAACCATCACTGCCATTCCGGCAGTTGCATGGGCAGTTCAGCATGAGCTGGGGCCTGGATTCGATCCCTAGACCTTGTGATTGCAAGGCAAGTGCTCAACCTGCTGAGCTATCCTGGCATCCCCAACATTATGAGATTTTTTGTGTGTGACCTTTATTTATTTATTTACTTTTTTTCTTTCTTTCTTTTTTTTAGCTCATCGGCTATAGTTAGCAATAGTATATTTTATGTGGCCCAAAACAATTCTTCCAATGTGGTCCAAGGGAAGCTACCAGGTTGGACACCACTGATTTAAAGGGTCCTCTGGTCAAATAAATTTAGGAAATAAGGCACATAACATGTTCTACTCTGATACTCAAAATTTCATTTACATAATAAAAGACTCAATTCTGGCAGAACAAACAAGTCATTCCTTTAATTTTGCCCCATCAAGTGATAAAACTATTTGAGGGTAGATCACATTTTTTTTTTTTTTTTTTGGTCTGGAACACAACCTATGAACATCTGGCAGAAAGCTGTGTTCCCTTCCAACTTGGGTACCTTTGCTCTAAAACTAGTGACCTCTCAACTAATGGATTAAGAAAATGATGTTTTTAGACAGTAACTTCCCAAGGTCACTCAACCAGTTAAGACAGCCAAACCTGGAACACATTTCTCCACAGGTCTTCTGACTCCCTCATAAGCACTCTTTACTTCCATAATTTTGTACTTATTTCTACCAGCTCTTCCTTGCCCCACCCCCCACCCCAGCCCTTCTCAAATAATACCTCCTCACTCATCTTTTTTCTGTTGCCTTTTCATTATTCCCTCTTCTTAGAATGTTCTCCCCATCCTGCATTCCCGTCTTTCCGAATCACTTCAACCTTCTAGGCCCCATGTTCTCCATGCAGCCCGCTCAAACACTTCAGATGATCACACTACCTCTTCTCTAAAAGCCTACTGTGCTTGGTTGGTATTAGGCATTCAAGGAGTGCCTGTTTCAAAATTATCTTATAGTACAGGATTGAATTTATCAACTAAGCTGCATTTTTTCCCTCAAGACGCTACATACATTTTAGGTTTCTTCGTACTTTTTTTTACTGCCTTGCACATATCAGGCACTCCACAAATATCTGCTGACTAATACAAGGAACATGATTAATGTTATTTTTAAGCAACTGAATAAGTAAAATTTGACCATAATAAATTATTAGAGCCTATTAACGTGGCATATTATAAGTAAAACAAATTCTGTAGTCTAATTTACACCACCAAGGAAATGAAGACCACATGAAAGTCTTGGTTTGATCCTCTACCCATCAGAAATGGGTCTTCCTTAATTTTCACAAACCTGCAAAGCTCCCATTGGCCTCCTGTCTGCTAACCCCACCAATGTCATCTTTGCTTCCCTTGGGCAGATGTACAAAAGGGGCCACACTAGGAACCTAGTGCACAACAGAGGAGTGAGGGGGGGAAATAATGGATTTGAAAAGTCAAATTCTCAGCTATAGTGCTCACATGGCTTACTAATTGCTGCTACACAGAAAGAAAAGGACAGAAAGACAACCTTATCTGACAGTACAGGGTATAGTGACAGTACATGAATCCCCACATTTTCATTTATACTTTGTTTGCTAGGAGCCACTTTTTTTTTTTTTTAAAGGTGGCTGGATATCTGGGGGTATTCATGCTCAGCCTATTGTTCTGAGAATTTACAGATAAACAATACCATATACAAATGGTAATTCTGCTTTTCAAATCCCTAATGAAAAGAACACCACCTTCAACTTTAGCCTCCTCACCTATACCCTCTTCTCTTCTATCATGAGACTCTTCACAATCACATACTTGGAACTTCAGGGCACAATTACTCAAGACAAGTATCACTGCAGAATATGAAACTACCTCAGCCAGTTTCACCACCTATAAAGTGTGGGACTTCTCAAACTACTACCAAAACGTTCATCATCTAAAATAAAAATTCAACAACAATGAAAAACTAATCAACATAAAATGATGGCTCTCATTAGGCACATTTCTTATTTTTGTTCCAGCATTAGTAAAATCATAGTTGGAATGGAACAATTTATATCAATACATTTCATTATGAGTTAGGAGACTTTTTTTAAAGGGAAGTCAAAATCAGCTACTCACGACAAAATCATGGAGTCAAACAAAGTGTCCATTAACACTCAAAGCATGCTACTCCACAGCTTGCCAGTTACTGCTCTGAACTGGCATAAGATACAAGCCTAGCTGTGCAAGCCAACATTTCTGGTTTCTTATCATAACATCATAAATACTAGCAGCAGCCTCAATAATACATGGTGACAATTGTTTTCATTGCTAAACAAAAGGCACAAAAACACAGTTAGGGTAACTCTTAGCATCTATAATAATTATTAACATTTAAAAGCACTCCTAGGGGAAAGCCGGGACGGCTCAGCGGGTTGAGCGCTCGCTTTGAGGCCATGAGGACCGAGGATCGAATCCCGGCTCCGGCCCAGGCAGGACCCACGTGCTGAACTGGGGAGTTCCCACAGTTTGGTTCTCTAACTGTCTCTGTCTCTGTCTCTCTCTCTATCTGTCAAAAAGTAAAATAGAAATAACTATGC
>PVKE010013203.1:14057-37035 GCA_004027555.1 Craseonycteris thonglongyai | reverse complement strand
AAAACATTTACCTCCCCACCCCACTCACACAAACACACTCACATACACAGGATAAAGTCCCAGTTTCATAGCTGGCCATCAAGGTCTCTACGACTTGTTCATATTATAATTCAGCCATGGCAGACCTCACACAACCTCTCTGGGTTTGCGCTCATCTGGTCCTTAAAGACTCCAGGGTTTTGCACATGCTGTTCGCTCTGCCTGGAATGCCCTTTCCAATGAGATTGCTTGTTCTCATTTCTCAGAACTTCCATATACACCATCCAGGCCCCATGATTTAAAACTTGAGCTCAGTGTGCATCAGAATCGCCTAGAACTAGGCTGACAAAATATACCATTTTAAATGGGACAGAAAACAATGGTACTGTCCCATTTCAAATAGTACATCTGGTCAGCCTAGTCTCACTGGATCTGAAATTCAAGGTGTTAGTAGCCTGACCAGACGTACCATCTGAAACAGGACAGTACTATTGCTTTCTGCCCCATTTTAAATGGTACATTTGGTCAGCCTACCTGGAATGCCTGTTAAAACACAAATCCCTGAGTCTCAGCCCCAGATTCTGATCTATCAGGTCTGGGATGGAACGTGAGAATATACCTTTCTCTCAAGTCCCCAGGTGATGGGTGATGCTGCTGCTGCTCATCCAGGAACCAAGCACTGACAACTGCTGCTCTAGAGCAGTGCCCAGACTTCCCTGTGGGAACTGGGTTCTGTTGGGCTGGGCTGGGCCCTGAATTTGCACCTTTAACCTTGCTCCAGAACATTCTTATGCAGGTGCCCATTGAATGATACTCAAATGTACTTATTAACTATTTCTAATTTGTAGGAAAGCACAGAAAAGAGCTTCACAAATACTTAAGCACCCACCACCCAGTCACATAGAATCTCAGTATTTTTCCACAGTTGTCCCAGCCTGGGCCGTAGCAGGGCAGGGCCTCCACTCTCATCTGGGTGTTTATTTATTTATTTTTTTTATTTTTTAAAGTTGTTGTATTGATAGTTTATTTTTTTATTTTTGACAGAGAGAGAGAGAGAGAGAGAGAGAGAGCTGAACTGGGGAGCTCCCAGTTCAGCACATGGTTCCGCACAGGCCGGGGCTGGGATTAGATCCTCCGTCCCCAGCGCTGCAAGTGAGCGCTTAACTCACTGAGCCACCCGGGGTTCCCCATCATCTGGGTGTTTAGAATAGAGGTTTTGAAGCCGGACTGTGCAGGGTGAACTATTGATTTTACCACCGCTAGCTCAGGAGCTTATCAGCTAGTTTCCTCTCTGAGGCTTAGTTTCTTTATCTGTAAAATGGGGATCATGGAGGTATCCCTTCCACAGTTTTTGTGACATTTAAATTAGGCAATGAGGGGAAGCCGGGATGGCTCAGTGGGTTAAGCGCTCACTTTGCAGCGCTGGGGACCGAGGATCGAATCCCAGCCCCGGCCTGTGCAGAACCATGTGCTGAACTGGGAGCTCCCCCAGTTCAGTTCTCTCTCTGTCTCTGTATCTCTCTCTCTCTCTCTCTCTCTCTCTCTCTGTCAAAAACAATTAAAAAATAAAATAAATATTTAAAAAATAAATAAATAAATAAATAAATAAATTAGGCAATGGAAGTAAAGCCCCGAGCATGGCAAGTGCTCCATATAGTCCGTTGCTGTTACCCCTGTTATTCTCCCGCTCTCCTCAGGGCTTCGTGTCCCCCATCCGGAGGCTGGTGTTCCCCAAGGCTGCGCGTCGGGCAGCCAGCCGCAGCAGTGTCAGCCGCAGACCCCTGCACTCCATGCCCCTCTATCCCCCTGACTACCTCATCGACCCCCAGATTCTGCTGTGTGACTACCTGGAGAAAGAGGTCAAGGTGCGTATGGGAAGAGGAGAGGCCTGGGCACAATGTTGGGGTGAAGCGTGCAGGGGAAGAAAAAGTTTCCCTTGACTTTCTTAGGGTCCCTGGCTGGGCTTGAAAATTACACTGACAAAGACGGGGGAAGCTGGGATGGCTCAGCAGGTTAAGTGCTCGCTTTGCAGCCCTGGAGCCCCAGGATTGAATCCCGGCCCCGCCACGGCCCATGCGGACCCATATGCTGAACTGGGGTGTGCCCCCAGTTTAGTTCTTGCCAGGGCCTATGCAGGAGGCTCCCGGCCCAGTTCCTGCCCTGAGCAGCCCCGCGCCCACCTGTGGAGTGAAACTATATGGAAAACTAATGCTGTCAACTATGGAGACTGCTCTGGGCCCTCCCCCTTCTCTCTGTCTCTGTCTGTTTCTCTGTCAAAAAACAATAAAATAAATCTTTAATAAAATAAACTGATAAAGACAGATTCACAGGAGAGAAGCATCCACATTTTATTAAAGTTTTACATATATATGGGAGCCTTCACAAGAAAATGAAGACCCCAAGAAGTGACCAGAGCAGGAAGCTTTTATAGCTTTTGACAAAGCAACAATAAATTTGTGAAGAATTGACAAGGCCAGAGGGGTTTGGGTTAGGGGTAGTAAATGGTGAAGAAGTAACACGGCTTGTTTATGTGGCCTTCTTGGGCCAATCCTGTCTCTTCCTCCTAGTACAGGGAGGGTGCATTTCACATGGGAGATTTATCTCCTGCTTTCATGGAAGGCTGAGTGGGGAGGTCAAAGTGATCTTTGTGATTTTGCCATTTTCTCAAACTCCTTCAGCTTAGGATATTCAGTGTGCCAAAATGCCATATTTGGGGGGTGGTGCATCCTGGACCCCATCAGGAGAGATTGTACCTCTCCCCTACATCAATCCCTGACCAGCCTTGTCGTATACAGGGGAGTCTCAGAGGAAAGAGACCTGGGGAGCCTCACCCCTGCCTTATGCTGTGGACCCTTAGCGTGTGACTTCCACCTGCTCAGCCTCAGTGTTCCCACCTCAGCACAGGGCTCAGAACCAACCCCAGGGCAGAGTGCATGGGAAACTGCTTTGTGCAACAAAAAGCCATACGTTCCTGCAAGATTTTACTGCAGTACTGTTGTTACTGAGTGTCTGGGTTAAGAGAATTCAGTTCAGCAAACCACAGGAGACTTATGCCTATCAAGGGCGTTTCTTCTCTTTCATGAGTACCATGAAGGAACAATGAAGAATCCTCTTTACCCAAGGAAGGCTGATATGGGGGTAGGAGTGTCAGATTTAGCAAAAATATGCTGCCCAGTTAAATGTGAAGGTCAGACAAACGATGAGTACTTTCTTAGTATTAATATATCTCCCAATACTGCATGAGACTAAAAATATTTAAAAAACAAGCTTAAAAGTATTTGTTGTTTGTGTGACATACAGAATTAACTGGCATCTTGTATTTTATTTGGCTACCCTCTATGGAGAGAAAAGCTAACAAATAAATCCACTTAAAAACTGGAGACTGAAATTTCATAGAGAATAAGAGAAAGAGAGAGTTTGATTCGTGGAATTCACCTAGAAGAATAAAACTAAAAATAATGAAAAAAGTTAATTCTAATATTGATGGAATAACACTGAAGGGATAACATAAAGCTATTAAGAATGAATATATTAACATTGATTTGGGTACAGTTTTCTGACAAAATTATATACAAATTTCATACAACATGCTTCACTTTCCAATTAACTTCTGCAACAAGATAAAAAAGAGAGTGAGTGACTTGCAGTCAGTTGACACTGGTACTTGGGGTGGACAGAGCCACTCAGGCCAAGTGGGAATTTACAGGTGGTCAGTTCTTTCAAGCTATTACAGTGACTTTTGCTTCCCTTGTAGCTAAATAACGTGCATTCTGGCAATATAGCTAGCAGTGAGAGTGGGCGCTGGTGCGTGGAGTCCAGTTTTGCCCTTTCTAGTGACATAATGTTGGGCATGTTATTTACCTTTGCCGTGCCTTAGTTTTCTCAGCCTCAAAGTGAGGATGAATGAGTGAATGTGCATAAAGCTCTCAGGACTGTGTCTAGCTTCTGTGACGCGCTCAATAGCTACGATCAGGTTCTTATGCTTAATTCTGATATTTCTCTCTCAGTCTACCAGCACTGGTGACTCCTCTCTGCCCTTCTCCCTCCACTCTCCCCACCCCACCCGCATTTCCCATTCAGTTCCTGGGCCACCTCACCTGGGTGGCCTCCTCGTTGAACCCCTCCAGCCGGGACGAACTCCTGCAGTTGCTGGACACGGCCAGGGTGAGGTTGTGCGGGAGACAAAGGGCAGGGTCTTGTCCCCTTCTCCCTCTCCCGCCCGAGGCCGCCGGGGACTCAGCAGGTCCGCCCCGCCCCGCAGCAGCTGAAGGAGCTGCCGCTGAAGACCACGGCGGAGCAGGACAGCATCCTGAGCTTGTCAGCCCGCTGCCTGCTGCTCACCTGGCGCGACAACGAAGAGCTCATCCTGCGGATCCCCACGCATGAGATCGCCGCCGCCTCCTACCTGCAGGACGACGCGCTGCATCTGCTGGTGCTTAAGACAGGTGCCGCGGGCGGGGCCTGCTGGGGGACAGGGCAGGAGGTGAAGGCAGAGAGAACGAGCTCCGTGTCTAATTTTGGGAACGAAGTGACCGGGGCAGAGGCTGGGCCTGGGGCTGGGTGATGGGGCGATGGAAATGGCCCCACGAAATAAGACCGAGCCCTGGGCTGAGGCTGAAGAGGGGCCGGCCTGATCAGCCCCCTGAGTTAGCCTGGGGAGGGCGGAGAAGAGTCCCGGGGCCAGGGCAGGACGCGGAGCGGAGCGGCGTGGCTGCAGCGCTTCGCGGGGAGGTGGGACTCCGGGGAAGGGCGGGGTCTGGCCTAGGGGCGGAGTCACGCGCAGGGGCGGAGCTCGTGGCTGCGGGAGCTGCTGAGATGTCAGGTCACGCCAAACGTGTGGCGGGACGGGTCTGGCTTCGGGACGCTGAAGCCAGGGGTGAGGCCTGAGGCCAGGGGCGGGGTCAGGCGCGGCTGGACCCCTGGGCCGCCCGGTCAGGTTCCCTCCTTGGCCTCAGGAGGGGGCTCTTAGCCTGATGGGCGGCTGACGGCCACTCGGCCTCTCCTAGGGCTGGGAGTGGACCCAGTGCCGGCCGGTGTAGACGCCAGCCCTGGCGGCGCGGGGCGTGACCCGGGCCCACCGGGTCCGGCTCCCGAGAAGCGGCGGGTGGGCACCACGGAGCGGCGCCACACCATCTGCAGCCTAGACTGGCGGATGACGTGGGGCGGGGGCGCGGGCGCCGAGGCCCGGGCTGGCGGCGGCGGCGGCGGGAGCCTGGAGCGCCAGCGCGCCGGGGCCCGGGCGTCGGGCAGCTGGGAGCGGCGGCAGACGTTCAGCGGCAGCTGGGAACGGCGACACGGTGGCGGCGGCGGCGGCGCAGGCAAGCCAGGTGGCAGCTGGGAGCGGAGGCAGGCGGGCGGCGGCGGCGGCAGCTGGGAGCGGCGCCATCCGGGCCCCAACCCTCTGGACCCGCAGGACCCCAGCCCAGACGCCTACTGCAACCTTGTCATCCTGGCTGTGGCCAACAGGGTGAGCCCGAGGGCACCCGCCTCGCCCGAGCCTAGCCTCCGGGGCTCGTCTGGGGTGGGAGGGCGCCGCTCTCCACCCTTCACCCCCCGCCCTGTGCACGAGGTTACTGCGATCTATCCTGATCTCTCCTTTCCCGCCTTCGGCCCCAAGACATCAGATGTCTCCTGTGTACCCATGACCCCAAAAGGCTTTTAAACTTTAACCCTGGCCCCTTCCAGGACACCTTCCCCTTGCTGTCCCAATGGAGTGAAAACTCAAAATGGCCAAAACAGATTTGATCTCCTGCTCCTCCTCTAATGTCAATATCCTCACTATCACAGTAACAGTCATGAAGACATCAGTCATCCCGCGAGTCTAATGTCAGCCTATGCCAGACACAGACGCAGCATTAACTTCTTTCATTCTCACAGGAACCCGTAGAGGCAAATTATTCAACCATCCTCATTCTATAAGAAGGAAACCACAACCCAGAGGCTAAGTAACTTGTGCAAGGTCACACAGGAAGCAGGTGGTGATTTCAACATTGGGACCCAGGAAATTCAGAGCCCATACTCTTGGTGGCTGTTGGTTACCCAAGGCAGAAGCCTTTTTGCCACTTTCTTCTCCTACTTTCTCCACCACCACCCACCCCCCCCCCCATCCTCCACGCTCACCCTTGCTTTTTTTTCCACTTGGCCATGTTTATTGAGCACCAACTTGTGCTAGGCATTGGACTACATAAACAAGACATAAAACCATATTTGGTGTTTTCCCTTAGGGAGCTCACAGTCTGCTAGACACTTTCAAGCCTGAGCCTTCTAAGCTTTTCCTCTGACCCAGGCACTGCAGATGCCCTCTGTATGTAAACTGTGGTGGAAAAAAACCAAACAGACAGACATGGTGCCTGTCCAGAGGGAGAGATGAATAATAACCAGTAAACTCAGACTCCAGAGCTGAATCGCTTTCCAGTGAAAATTTGGCTTCCAGCTCTCCACATTCTCCTGGTTTTCTTCCTACCTCCCTGGCTGCTGCTCCGGAGCTGGTTCCCTCTCTCTAGCCTCTAAGGGTTGGAGTGCTCCAGGCTTAGTCCTTGACAGTCTTCTTTCCTTTACACTTATTTCTAGGTGAGCTCCTCTGGTCTCAGGGCATTTAATAAAACACTGAGAATTTCCCAGAGTTTATTTCTTACCAAATCTCCAGACACTTTCAACTCCTCCATCAGAAGGTCTCATGACCTTCTCAAACACAACACATCCGAAGCTGAGCTCCCAGTCTTCTCGGTTTCTGTCCTGATGAATAACCGCCCTGTCCTGTTGCTCATAACAAAACCTTACAGTGATCCTTGGCTCCCCTCTCTCTTTCACACAGCCCATATCCACTGTGTCAACAAATCTTCTTGGCCCTGTTTATAAAAGTTAACCAAAGCCCATCTACTCCCCACCTTCCACTGTTTCCACACAGGTCCATGCCCCGTCTTCTGTCATATGAATCATGCAGTCACCCCTCACTAGTTTGGCTCTTGCTTACAATCTGTTCCCTGACACAGTCAGAACGGTCCTGTTAACCCTCAAGTCACGGTGTGTCACTGCTCAAAACCTTTCAGTCCCTTTCATTCAGGGTAAAAATGTCCACACATCTGTTTATAAGGTCAACCACCTTATAATAGTGGCTCTAAGGGACGCTGGCATAGCTCAGTGGTTGAGCACTTGCTTCGAAATCGAGAGGTCCAGGGTTCAAGTCCTGGCGCCTGCCCATGCAACCCCATATGGTGAACTGTGGTGTAAGTGGTAACTACCATCAGCCAAAGTTCTTGCCTCCCCCAGTTCGGTTCCCACCCAATGCAGCCCCACATCCACCTGTGTGGAATGAAACCATGTCATAACTAATGGTGTGTAACTATGGAGACTGCTCTGGGCCCTCCGCACTTCTCTCTCTCTTTCCTCTCAAAATAATAATAATAATGTGTCTCCATCCACCATCCCCATTTTCTCTCTGGTCTCATCTCTTTCTTAATGAGCTGAGAGTCAGCTCCTTCCTCTTTATTCACTTCACTCCAGCTAAACTGGTCTCCTTGTAGTGTGCAAAAGACCTGTGGGTTCTGGGTGGTTCACTGTGCTATCTCTGGCTCCTAGAACAGTGCCTGGCACTTAATGGGTACTCAATAAGTATTGAATGAATTAATCCATTTACATCATTACACCTGTGATGAGGGGCAAGAAGACATCAAGCAGGTTGCAGTGATGATTAAGGAAGAGACCCATTTCCATAGGGAAAGTGAGTCTGTGCCCTGTTTCTCCCACTGAACTGTGAGGGCTTTAGGGTACAGACCTCAATTCATTCACCTCTGAGACCCCAGAGCCTGGCCAGTACCTGCCACACAGTAGAACCAAAGGAGAATTTGTAGAATAAATAAATAAATAACCAGTTCTTTTCAAGGAGTATCTTAGCCTCTGCCTCCTATCTGAAACCCTGTGGTTCTAATGAGGGTACAGGAGTTAGCCAAAAACCTGGGTGCCAAAATTAACCAATGCCATGAGCCTGCTGTGTGATCCTGAGCAAGCCATTTAACCACTCCAAGCCTCAGTGATTTTAACTATAAGAATCCTCTTTTCTTTTCCATTTTGTAGGGTCATTATAAAGCTCAATTCTAGTTTAATGATTAGTACATATCCAAAAATGCCTCTCCAGTGTTGCATTTTAACTTGTACCTGGACTTTTTTTTTTTTTTTAACTGAACTGGGGGTCTCACTGCATTCGGGAAGCGCACCCCAGTTCAGCATGTGGATCCGCCTGGGCTGGAGCCGGGATTTGATCCTCAGTCCTCGGGGCTTCAAAGCGAGCGCTTAACCCACTGAGCCATCCCGGCTTTCCCTGGACTTTTTTTAAACTCACAAACTAGGAAATGCCTTTAAGGGATAGTCTCTTCATCAGTTATGGTCTTTCTGTGTTTCTTGCTTAGAGACATAAAGAGATTGATTGAAGAGGCAAATTCTTTCTCAAATTTGCAATTTCCAAAAAAAATCTCACCTGAGAAATTCCTTGCTTCTATCAGAGACTGAAGTTTATATATTCATCCTGCTTCCATTTGTGCCCTGGGTGCCCGGAAGCTCATATCTAAATATGGCTGGTAGTTACTACGTTTAGCCTAACATTTTCATACATTTAATTCTTCCTCCTCCTACAAGGTATTAGGAGCCCTGGGTTCTAGTTTTGACTAATCCCGTTACTTCTCTGGGCCTTAGATCCTACCTATAAATTAGGGTTCATTTTAGGTAAGCTTCAGGAGGGCCCATAAGTCCCCCAGAAACTGGGGGTGCACATTGCACATATGCATTTTCAGGACAGAAGCATTAGGATCTTCACCGGACTCTAAAGTTGTCCAAGACACAGAGAGAAGCCGTATAATTTTGATGGAAAATAACCTCAAAGTCAATGAAAGGGCCTCCATAGGCATGTGTGTGCCTCTGTGAGCCTCCCCACATTGTGTTGGAGGAGGCAAAGGCATTGTGGTGGAGAGGGCCTGAGCCCTGTCCTCCTCCCTGGCCAGGATGCTGCCGAGGAGTCCTGCGCCCTTATCTGTCAGGTCTTCCAGATCATCTATGGGGACCAGAGCATCGAGTGTGTGGACCGGGCTGGCTACCACTACACATCCACACCCGAACGGCCATGGCTCTGCAGCCGCAGTGAGTACTTGAACTCCTAGCCTCCCCTCCTATGAAATATCCCAAAAGGCCTGAGAAGGGGGAATGCCCCAGGACTTGGGGCCAATAAAAGAATTTGGGAGTCCTGATCTCTCTGCAATTATAGTATATCCCTAATACAGAGTTAAAATAAAAGGTCAGTTTTCATGATGACCTCAAACCTAAGTTCTTCATAAATGGTCCAGTTTTCAGATTCAGAACGAGCCCCTCAGAACTAAACTTTCCTCTCTCCCTTTTTTTTTGGTGTCCGCTTTTGCAGACACCTAAGCATATACACTGTCTGTCTATTGAGTTGGGTAGCCCCATTGAGGCAGTAGGTCAAAACCAAGATTTCAAGACCTGTCCTTGAATGTCATCAGAGGCTGGAATGAGAAAGAGATCAATAGAGGCATTTACTGGATACCAGCTATGTGCCAAGACAATACCAATGTGCCAACTCTTACTTAATCTTCACAGCAACCTTGTTTCTCCCATTTGTCATTGTATCTCTTGTGCCTAGCACGGGACTAGGGACATCACAGAGGCTCAAGAAGTATTTTTTGGATGAATAGAAGAAATCTCTGAGGACTTATGATCCCAGCTTTACAGATGAGGACATTAAGGCCCAGAGTAGTCAATAAACTGCTTAAGTTCACACAGCTAGTAAGTGGCAGAGTCAGGATTTAAACCCAGGTGTGTCTAATTCTAAAGCTTCCATCTGCACCAGCTTTACTCCCCATGCTGCCTTCAAGGCCACTAAGTGCATTTCTTCAGCCACAGCCCCCTCGATGTGGTCCCTGTTTGCAGTTCCAGCAACAAGGATCTAGCTCTTCTGGTGGCACTCCATCTGTGGAAACTGGTTTTGGGAAGCTAGGATTATTCATTATCTGTCATAAGGATGACAGGCAAATAAACAGATGGTTCAGCAAATATTTCAAGGAATTAATTTATTCGACAGATGTATTGAGTAGTCCTGTGTGTCAGATCACCAGGATACACTGGTGAGCAAAACTAGAAGTGGCCCTGCCCTGGTGAGGCTTGCATTGCTGACTAGGCCCAGAGTAATTAAGTAGTTACACACATACAAGTAACCACTCACTCTGTGCTAGGAAAACATACAATGAGGAACTGTCCTCCCTGGGAAGTCAGGGGTGTCCTGATGAAGTGACATTGAGTGAGTCAAGATTTGAAGGTGAGGCTAGTAGCTGGATTCAGTGAGATACCAGGGCCAGGTACAGCGCTACCTCTCCGTAAGTGGTACTTCTTTTCTCCCAAGATTTTGAATTCCTTCACTCTCAAAGTTCTTTTTGGTCTGACCTTAAACATACAGTTTACAAAACTATTCCCTCATCTGCCACACCCAAGACCCGCCTGAGGTAGGCAGGAAGGTGGTATTGTCCCAACACTGGGAAAGTTGAGGGCCAGGAAGTGTAAGGTGAGGTGCCCAGGGCTGGCTGTGTGTTGAGGGGGAGGGAGGGGGTGGGATAGAAGGGATGGTCAGAAGCTTCCAGGAGCTGCCCAGTTCACTCAGAGTAAAAGCTGACATCCTTACAATTGCTTGCAAGGCCATCTGTGTTCCCACCATTATCCCAACTCCAGGGTCAGGGCTGAGGAGTTGGGGATGCTGGTTCCTGCTTTGCCACCTCTGACAGCCCCTCTGTCTGCTGGTCGCAGGTGAGAGCTGCCGAACCGACGGGACATATGCCTATGACGCCGACTTCAGCTGCTGCAGTTCCTTGTGGGTATCACCCTTGCTGAGGACCCCACTCTGGCCCTCCCCACCTGTGTGTAAACAGGGTTGCTTTTTCTAGCCATTCTTGAGCTCCCTTTGGGCAAGAAAGAGTGGGAGAAAGTGACCCTGCCTTGATATATGCTTTGACAGTGGCCGGTGAGGATGGGAGGTAAACTGAGTTCTAGTGAGATCATGGGATCCATACTCCTGAGAGACCCAGAGTGCAGCCAGAACCCAAAAGTGGGCCCACGTAGGCCTGCAGTTCTCCCCCAGTCATGCAGCCATAGTGGCCTGCGGGGTCCAAAATCACAGCTCATGCCAAAAAATCATTTTGCTTTATTTTAGTTTTGGCTCCATGTAATAGAAAACCCTAAAAAAACAACGAGCAGCTCCAACAAGCTGGAGCTTTCCCCCCTGACTCTTACATAAAATATGTAGACTAGGAGTTCATGCATGGCCTCCTGGTTGTTAGAGGCCCAGACTTCTCTCTTCCTCCCTCCTGAGCACTTGCTTCCATTTTCAAGGCCACCTCATGGCCCAATATGGTGGTTATAGCTCCAGCTATCACAGTAGCATGCCAGGGACCTCTTTAAAGAGCTTTGCCCGAATTCCAGATCTCCAAATATCCTCTAATAACTTCTATTTACATCTCATTGGCCAGAACTTGGTCACATGGCCACAGCTAGCAAATTGGAAAATGTAGGATTAAAAAAATATATATTGCCACTAAATGACACTGCTTCCATGTAGGTAATGGAAGATGGTCCTGGGACAATATAAAGACCAGGAGTCAGGCTGACTTTTTATTCAGCAATATTTATTGAATACCTACCATGTGCCAGGCACTGTGCTATATGCAAGGGATATAGTGGGGAACAAGAAAAGGATGAGACTTGTGTTTGGCACATAGTAGGTATTCAACAAATGAAGAAAAACGAGGTCCCTGCTCATATGTGGTTTACAGTCTAGCACAGGACACAATGAAGTCATATTTAACAGTAATAGTGTTAATGGTAATAAGCACTAACGGGAATCTCAGAGTGCTGACAGAGAGGCTGTGGGGACACGACCTCAGCTGGGGGGTCAGGAGGGCCTCCTGGAGGTGATGACACTTGAACTGAGACCTGCAGGAGGAGCGCTTCAGGTAGGGGGAACAGCAGGCAAGGGATTCTGAAGCAGGGTAAAGCTAGGTGTGTTTTAGGGGTATTCTGGAGGCCACGGTAGCTGTGGCAAAGGGTGAGGGAGAGAGAAGTCAGAGAGGGTGTTTGGAGGAAAGATCTGGAAAGTCCTTACTTGTATGAGCTGACTTACAGACTTTGTGACCTCATTTGATAGAGAGTCTAACCCAATCTGGGGCCATCAGGGAAAATTTTCCTGATAAGGTGACATTTAAGACCTAATGATGAATAAGAATTAGCTGAGCAAAAGATGGAGGGAGAGAGACATTCTAGGCCACGGGAACAGCAGGTGCAAAGGCCCAGTGGTGAAGAGGTACTTGAAGTATTAGAGGAAGAGAGAAGGCCGGGTGGTCTGAGCACAGAGAACAAGGGTGAGAAGCTTGAGAGGCAGCCTGGAGCCAGATAACGTGGGACTAGATTCTGTGGGGATTTGAAGGCGAAAATGCGACCTGGGATGAGGCTGCAGGCCCAGAGCATGGTATCTATGCTCTCCCACCTTCCACCTGCCAAGAGGAGGAGATGGAGGGAGGTGAGTGAGGGCCCCTTTCTGCCTGTCCCTGCAGCAATGGCTCCCAGGACACGTTTGAAGCGTGCTACAGTGGCACGTCCACACCCTCTTTCCGTGGCTCCTACTGCAGCGGCAGCGACCACAGCGGCCTGGGCCTAGAGCAGTTGCAGGATTACATGGTCACGGTGAGCGGGGACACCAGTGCAAACAGCACAAGCAAAGGTCTGGAGGCTGGAGAAAACACAGCGGGGTGTTATTCCAGGAATCATGCATAATTCTGGACATGATGGAAGCATAAGACCCCAGAGGTCAGGGTAGGACATGAGGTTAGGAGAGAAAACTGAGGCCAGCTTGTTAAAGCACCTAATGTCAGCTAGCATTTTTCCTTCCTTCCTTCCTTCTTTCCTTCCTTCCTTCCTTCCTTCCTTCCTCTCTTTCTTTCTTTCAAGGTTTATTTTATTGTTTGAAAGAAGGTGAGAGAGAATGAGAGACAGAGAGAAGTGGGGAGGACCCAGAGCAGTTTCCACAGTTGTACGTCATTAGTTTGTGACATGGATTCATTCCACATAGGTGGATGTGGGGCCACATGGGGAGGGAACAGAACTGGGGGGCCTCCCATGGGAAGTGAGAACCTTCACCACAGCGCTCAGCAGTTATCAGTGTGCCCCAGTTCGGCAAATGGGTTTGCACAGTCCAGGGCTGGGATTCGATTCCTGAACCTTGTGGTTGCAAAGCAAGTGCTCAACTTGTCGAGCTAGCCCAGCATCCCCCTGCTAGCATTTTCAAAGGAGGGCTGGACCAAATGCGCCCTTAGGGCTGTGGGACTTTCAGGCAGGGGTTGTTTCCTGGGGCTGATCTTGTATAATGTGCCCGCACAGCTGCGGAGTAAGCTGGGCCCCCCTGAGATCCAGCAGTTTGCACTGCTGCTGCGGGAGTACCGGCTGGGGCTGCCCATCCAGGACTATTGCTCGGGCCTGCTGAAGCTCTACGGAGACCGGCGCAAGTTCCTTCTCCTTGGTGAGCCCCCTGCATCAGCCCCCAACGGTCAGCCAAACCCCTAGCTGGTCCATGACATTTCGGTCAGGCACCAGACTGGGAATGTGTATTCTTTATCCTTCAGCCACTGATAAGGCAAAGATCATGAGATCCATGGAGCATGTGAGGAGACTACGGTGTAAAGAGAGGAAGGGGTTTACCTGCAGTTGTAGAGCCCATAAGAACAGAACACTGGTATAGCCATTTCATCTTCACAGCAAAGCTGGGAGAGGAAATGATCTTCCTGTCTTATTCCATGAAGAAGCTGAAACTCAGAGAGGCTAAGGAACTTGTTCAAGATCACACAGCTAGTAAGGAGAGCTAATAAAAATAACAACAGGATAATATCAATAAGCTAACATGTATTTGGCAGCTATTATATGTCAAGCATCATCTCATTGAATGTCTTTAGGTTTAGGAAGTAGAAACTATTTGTCCCCATTTTACAGATGAGGAAACTGAGGCTCAGAGAAACAAAGTAAAACATTGAAGTCACAGCTAGTAAGTAGAGATGGAAGAAAAATAAGCAACTTTTATGGGACACTCAGTATGTGCTGTTAATAAGTGGTACCTTATTTAATCCAGGAGAAGAGATGTAATTATCTAATTTTTACAGGGGAGGAAAGTAAGGCTCAGAGTACTTACTTAATGAGCATCACACAACTAATAATGGGAATATAACAATTGAAATGAATAATAATAATAAGCTAATATATAGGGAACATGTACTATGTGCCTAGCGTTATGTCGTTATTCCCTGGCTCAGAGAATCAAGGAATTGTGCAAGGCTACACAACCAGTT
This sequence comes from Craseonycteris thonglongyai, assembly GCA_004027555.1. Taxonomy (NCBI): domain Eukaryota; kingdom Metazoa; phylum Chordata; class Mammalia; order Chiroptera; family Craseonycteridae; genus Craseonycteris; species Craseonycteris thonglongyai. Next base: position 22,675 of record PVKE010013203.1, on the reverse strand, counting down.
TGTGTCCGGGTCAGGATTTGAACTCAGATCCCAGCAAAGGTGATTCTTCTGTGGGAGGAAAAATTCCGGTTCCCTATGAGTCACCTGCCCCCTCCGCCCCACAGGGATGCGGCCCTTCATCCCGGACCAGGACATTGGCTACTTCGAGGGCTTCCTGGAGGGCGTGGGCATCCGCGAGGGCGGCATCCTCACCGACAGCTTCGGCCGCATCAAGCGCAGCATGAGCTCCACGTCGGCGTCGGCCGTGCGCAGCTACGACGGGGCCCAGCGGCCCGAAGCGCAGGCCTTCCACCGGCTGCTGGCCGACATCACACACGACATCGAGAACCTGGCCCCCGACGACGACGACAGCACGGACGAGGAGCCCCGGGGCTCCCCGGGCTTGGGGGAGGCGGCTGAAGACAACTACCTGTAGCCCGGAGCCACCGCCCAGGAGAAGCGTGGGGAGGGATGGCCCCGCCACCCCCTGCCGCTGAGCCTCGCTCACTTTTGCCTGGGCACCCCATCCTCAGGGTCCCTACTCTAATACCCGACCACAGGGACTCTGCCCTCGGGGCTCCCGTCTCCGCACTACCGAGAATGGCCTGCAGGGGGCGAGACCCCAAAGTCTCAGCCGGGAGAGGCGGCGTGTCCGCCTTTGTCCCACCAGCCGCAGGACACACTCTCCTTCCCCGGACTCCGCAGCTTTCCCGCGGCCAAGGGAGGACTGATGAGTAGGCTCCACCTGCTGGCCGCCTGAGAAAGGAATTCCCAGAGCCCAGAGACCTCTGTTCTACTCTACAGTTTGAGAAACAGAGGTTTAAGAAAGGAAACGGGACTTGAGGGACTCTCCTGATTCTACGTAGGTATTCCCGCACACTGACCATAGCGTAGAAGGCCTTTTTAAGGCCCTCACATAGAAGGGTCTCCCCTCCCCTGGTGCCAGCACTCAAAGCATCAGTTCGAAGTAGAGAGCTGTCTCAGAGGCGTGAGAGCGGGGTCCCAGTCCTGCCCCTAAGGCTCCGAACAAGTTGCTTGTTCAGGTCTTGGATTTGGAGTCAGACAGACCTAATTCTTCTGTCTGGTTAGTGTCCTAGCCTCTGTGTCTCCCGTCTCCTCCTCTGTCCCATGCGGTGGGTCCCACCTACCTCACGAGGTGGTGGTCATAGGAATTAATAGACGCCAAGACCTTAGTGCAGGGTCTGGCACATGATAGGCAATAAAAGCTGTTCCCTTCCAGGTCTAACACTTTCTGACTCAGTTTACCTGCCTTTACCCTGTGTGCAATGGTGTGGAAACTGAGATGTAAGAAGACCCTCAGGGAACACGGTCTGGGGGGAAGAAATAGGACTTGTGCCTTATTCCCCCTCTGCCCACACATTCCCCACATTCCTGTCCACCGTGGGCACCCACTCCAATGTGTTGCTATATGTCCCTGGGTGTAACATACACAATTCTTTGTATGCGTGTTTACATACATGAATGACACTGGGTAGGGAACTCATTCTGTTGCTTTTTTCACTCCATAATACATATATTTTTATGATCTATCCATGTTGGTATTGGAAAATCTAACTTATTACATCAAATAGTGCAAAATATTCCAAGGTGAGGATCCACTGTTTTATATTGCCCCAGTGATGAACACTCAGGTTGCTTCCAACTACCTCTTACCACAAACAACACTGATGAACATCTTGGCGCATGACCCTTATGGGGCTATGTGAAAATTTCTTTGGGCTCTATACCCAAGAGTAAAATTACTAGATCACAGGGCATGTAGGTTTTGAATGTCACTAAACTCTGCTACAATGGCTCCACTAGCAACCGCATTGAAAGATGCTCTCTCCTCACATGTTCATCAACTTTTACATTATCTGACTTTGTAACTTTTGCCTACAGTTTGGGTGGGAAGGTGGCATCTCACTGTTACTTTAACACATTTCTCTGTTAATCCTGAGATTCAGCACCTCCTCCTATACTTATCAGACCTTTGAGCTTCCCCTTCATTTATTTACTTTATTTATTTATTCTTTTATTGTTTTTAACAGAGAGAGAGAGAGATACAGAGGCAGAGAGAGAACTGAACTGGGGGAACCCTGAGTTCAGCATATGGGTCCGCACGGGCTGGGGCCGGGATTCGATCCTTGGTCCCCGGCGCTGCAAAGTGAGCACCTAACCCACTGAGCCATCCCGGCTTCCCCTAGCTTCCCCTTCAGTGAATTGTCTGTTCAGAACTTTTGCCCATTATCTATTGGGGTTCCTGTCTTTTTCTTGTTGATTTGAAGGAGTAGCTTATAAATTTTAGACATTAATCCCTTGTTGGCTGTTGATGTTCCAGATATCTTCTCCCAATACATTGCCCCTCTGTTAAATTTATCTATGGAAGTGGTTCTCAAACTTTAGCATGCACCAGACTCTCCTGGAAGGCTTGCTAAAACAGATTGCTGAGCCCCACCCCCAAGGTTCTGGCTCAGTAGAGCAAGGGCCCAAGAGTTTGCATTTCTAGCAAGTATTCAGATGGTAACTGGTGGTCCAGGGATCACACTTTGAGAGCCACTGATCTAGAGTACTTTCCTTGGAACAAATTTGTTCCATTGAACAAATTCTTAATTTTGATGTTTTCAAGTCTATTTATCATTTTAAGGATGAAGGAACGAGCTCAAGGCGGTGCAGTGAATGACCCAAGGTAACACAGTAAGCTGGAATTTAGACCCCTATCTGGCTAACCCCACAGCCCATAATTCTAACCACTCTGCTAGCCTGCCTACCAGCCTTTGGAATGTAGTGATTGCAGGCTGAGGAATTTGGACCTGAGGCTATGGGGAGCCTTAGTAAGTTCTTGAGTGAGGCAGCCATAGTAGAGGGAGGAGTCAGTTGGCTAAGGACAGAGGACCAAAAAGCTAGAGGTCCTTCTTAAAGGCCTGAGGGCTTTGCAAGAGGAACAAACTCAGAAATTGCCCACAGTCCTAGCCAGGGCACAGTGACAGGCTGCTGAGAGGTACTGAGACAGTGCTTACCCTACGGCTCTGGCCATGGAGCAATTTCCCTCACTCTGAGGAAGTCCCCATCCACCCCGGAACTACCCTGTTACCACAGCCATGTAACCCCTAGTTACTGAGGTTCAAAGGGTCCTGGCTGGGGAGGCCCAGGCTCTGAGCATGAAGACTGTCCACACTTCCTCCTACATTGTCCAGGATCACTTCCCAGCATGGTTCAGTTCCTGGCACTGCAAGAGGGTGAAACCCCAGGGGGCGGGACAGCTGATTCCCAAAGGCCTCTGGGGTAGTATAAGGATGGAACTTCCCTACCAGCTGGACCCCCTGGGGACAGGTCTGCCCCATGGACAAGTAGTAAAGTTAGTGGAATTGTCTCCTGTCTCCCCCTTGTACTAAGCCCCTCTCATTTTAGGACCTTGCAACTTCCTATTCCCTTTCGGCTTCAGATTGGAGACTCCCAGCAGTGTTCACAACTGTGTGTTGGGGAGGAGTCTTGGGGCCACTGTCATTCAGTCCCCAAACATTTAGAGAGCACTCACTGTATGCCTGGCACTGTGATAGACTCTAGTGGGAAATACAAAACAGCCCCTGCTTACTGGGGTCACCAAGCAGGTCCCAAGTAGTCACAGCAGAAAGTTCTCATTTGTAGTTTCAGAAAGTGAGAGCAGGGAAGCTGGGATGGCTCAGCGGGTTAAGCACTCACTTTGCAGCCCCAGGGACCAGGATTGAATCCTAGCCCCAGCCTGTGTGGGCCCATATGCTGAACTGGGGTGTGTTTCCCATGAAGGAGGCCCCCTGGCCTGGTTTCTGCCTTCCACAGCCCCCTCCCACCTGTGTGGAAAGAAACCATGTCAAAAATGGATGACGTACAACTATGGAGACTGCTCTGAGCCCTCCTCCTTCTCTCTGCCTCTCTCTGTCTATCTCTGTCAAAAACAGTAAAATAAATTTTTTTTTTTTAACTGAGAAACAGCTCTTTCTGGAGAAGACTGAAAAGGTTTTGCACAGGAGGTGACTTATGAGCAAGACTTTGAAAGATGAACAAGATTTCTGGCAGATAGACAATCCACAGGGGAGCCCTCCACGTGGGGAGGACATAAATCAAGGCCAGGTTGCTCCAAGGAGCATGGCACACTCTAAGACTGGTGGCCAGGTAGCACCAGGGCAGTGGTTAGATGCTCCACCCCAGGGTCTGAGTGAGTTTTAATACCATGCTGACAGCTGTTAGTTGGGTGGCCTTGGGTGAGCCCCTTGGGTGGGTCTTGGTTTTCTCCTCTATAAAATGGGGATGATAGCATTACCCTCCTAGATCTCATAGATTGCTGTGGAGCTTAAATAAGATAATCCATGTAAAAGTACATACAGCAAGTGCTCAATAAATGTGACCATTGTTATTGTTGGAGGAACATGTGGTGTATGGGGTTGGGGGGCAGGAATCAGAGAGGAAGCCGGAGGAGTGGGCGGATTTAGAAGGCCCTGTAAGGGCAGGCTAGGAAGAGTTGTCAATAGGGAGTGACCTAATAGGAGTGCATTTTCCAGAAGTGACTAGCTGCTTGGAGAGGAGGGATGCCTGGGGAGCAGAGGAGATCCTGGGTGCTGGGGAATGGGCCCAGGGGCTGGGAGGATGACCAGATGAGAGATACCAAGACCTGACTTACATGGAGTAAGAGGAAGAAAGAGAGGGTAGGTTCCAAAGAAGAGGGAGAAAGAGAGGGCTCTCTTCTGGCTTAGAAAACAACAGCCTCTCACGTCCTTTGATTAGACACATTGATCCATCTGTTCATTCCACAACTATATTTTTTCTTTTTTTTTTTAACACTTGAACCCTGGCCTTATGAAGCTTCCATTCTAAGGAGTTTATATAACTATTAAAAATGTCACTTGGGGAAGCCGGGATGGCTCAGTGGGTTAGGCGCTCACTTTGCAGCACCAGGGACCGAGGATCGAGTCCTGGCCCCGGCCCGTGTGGACCCATATGCTGAACTAGGGGTTCCCCCAGTTCAGTTCTCTCTCTGTCTCTGTATCTCTCTCTCTCTCTGTCAAAAACAATAAAGGAATAAAAAAAAAAAATGTCACTTGGTGCTTCCAGATGCAGTAACCACCCAATCAGGCCTAAATGATCAGAAATGGACAGCCCCATTGGTGTGTCCTCTCATTTCTGACTTATGTATCCTCAGACATTTTAAATGAGGGGCAAAGGGTCTTAGAGCTGGGCGAGCTTATCTTGCCCACGTCCTGTCATGGGGACTTCACTGTCTTCTATAACAACCCTGCAAGAGCTAACAACATCCTCCTTGCCTATCCCATGACCCCACCCCCTCTGCCAGGTCCTAGAACTGCCTTCTAGAACTCTGCAGGGCACAGCTGCTCCCTGAGCCCTTGGGTGATGCAAAGAGAATAGGTGACCTGCCTGCACAAACTTCTCATTTCTGTCTAAATGCAACTTGTTAAAATAAAATTGTTTTTGAAGCTTATCATGCAGACAAAGGGATAGTGCCTATGATGTGCAAAGAAGACATTCAAATAAATAATAAAGATCCATAGCCCAATAGAAAAATAGGCAAATTATTTGTACAGTTCACAGAAAAAGAAAATACAAGTGACTCTGAAACATATGATAAGATGTTCAGCCTCACTCATAATAAGAAAAATGCAAATTAATACTATATTGAGAGCCCTTTTTTCAACTACTAGACTGGCAAATTTTGGAGAGTTTGCTATAATTACTTACTTTGTGAGTGTAGGGTGTGAGAAAACAAGCACACTCATACATTGTGGTTGTAGGGTAAGTTGGTAAAAACCCCATTGAACAATATCTATCAATATTTTATTTATTTATTTATTTATTTATTTATTTATTTATTTTGATGTGAGAGAGAGAGAGAGAGAGAGAGAGAGAGAAAGAGATACAGAGACAGAGAGAGAACTGAACTGGGGGAACTCCCAGTTCAGCATATGGTTCCCCACGGGCCGGGGCCGGAATTCGATCCACATTCCCCGGCATTGCAAAGTGAGCGCTTAATCCACTAAGCCATCCCGGCTTCCCCATCTATCAATATTTTAAATGCAAAGACCCTTTGATGCAGAAAAGTTCTACTGCCAGGAACTTCTCCTACACTTATACTCACACAAGTGAAAATAGTGGATGTGCAAGAAAAATCATGGCTTTGTTCCCAATAACAAAAGATTAGAAATAAAAAGTTCAGTGATGGGGACTGGTTAAATAAACTGACTCATGTGCACAATAGAATATCATGCAGCCATAAATGAGATTGAGCTAGCTCTCTGTGTATTGATATGAAATCACTTTCAAGAGAGAGTAAGAGAAAAAAATAGTAAGGTGCATAATAATGCATTTTGGATAGTGCTGTCTTGCTGTTTAAAGGTGAAGAGAAATGTCCTTGTGTAAATTCATAGAATAATCTGGAAGGATATACAAATCAAGTGATGGTTGTTGCCTCTGAGTTAGAGGAATGTATAGTTATATAATAAGGAAAGAAACATTCTTTTCATGATGTATCTTAAATGTTGTGCCCTGAATATAAATTACAAAAATGTAACTTAAAAAAAAAAAGAGGGAAGCCGGGATGGCTCAGTGGGTTGGGCGCTCACTTTGAAGCCCCGGGGACCAAGGATCGAAACCCAGCCTCGGCCTGTGTGAACCCATATGCTGAACTGGGGAGTTCTCCCAGTTCAGTTCTCTCTCTGTCTCTGTATCTCTCTCTGTCCCTCTCTGTCAAAAACAATAAAAAACTAACTAAATAAATAAAATAATATTAAAAAAAAAAAGAGGGAGGCCGGGATGGCTCGGTGGGTTGAGCGCTCGCTTTGCAGCCCTGGGGACCGAGGATCGAATCCCAGTCCTGGCCCAAGTGGACCCATGTGCTGAACTGGGGAGTGCCCCCAGTTCAGTTCTCACCAGGGTGAGACCCTGGCCCAGTTCCTGCCCTGTGCAGCCCCACCCACCTGTGGAATGAAACTATGTGGAAAAACCAATGATGTACAACTGTGGAGACTGCTCTGGGCCCTCCCCCTTCTCTCTGTCTCTGTCTCTGTATCTCTCTCTCTCTGTCAAAAACAATAAAAATAAATTTAGAAAAAAAAAAAAGGGGGAAGCCAGGATGGCTCAGTGGGTTAAGTGTTCACTTTGCAGCCCTGGAGACCGAGGATCGAATCCCAACCCTGGCCCATGTGAACCCATATGCTGAACTGCGGAATGCCCCTAGTTTGGTTCACACTGGGGTGAGACCCTGGCCTGGTTCCTTCCCTGTGCTGCCCTGTGCCCACCTGTAGAATGAAACTCTGTGGAAAAACCAATGATGTGCAACTATGGAGACTGTTCTGGGCCCTCCCCCTTTTCTCTGTCTCTGTATCTCTCTCTATGTCAAAAACAATAAAAATAAATATTAAAAAAAAAACTATTGTGATGTTTATTGTAGTCTATCACACCATCTGTTCTCATGTCTATCTGATCTCCCAACACACACACACACACACACACCTTGTTGGGGGCAGGGAGAGGGCTGGTCCTGATTCATTGCTTTATTCCTAGGAGACCAACATAGCACCCAGCACAAAGCAAATGCTCAGAACACTTGAATACATATGCAGAATGATGACCTTCTCCATGAAGACCCCAAATACTCTCACCTCCTGGTATTCATGCTTTTGTGTAGACGCTTTCCACCTTGAATAGGGATGACCTGTATGATCCATGTGATGTTTCACCTCGCAATCCTGAATCACTCGTTCTGGGGGCTGCCGGCCACCATGTCGTGAGTGCACTCAGGCAGCCATATAGAGAGGCTCACATGGTGAGGAACTCAGGTCTCCTGCCAACAGTCGTGTGAGTGTGAGTCATCTTGGAGAAGAATCCTCCAGCTTCAGATGACTGCAGACCAGGCTGACCTTGATGGTAGCCTCATGAGAGACTCCAAGCCAGACTCCAAGCCAGACCATTGAGCTAAGCTGCTCCCGGATTCCTGACCCACAGAAACTGTGTGAGATAATAACTGTTTATAATGTTTTAGGATGCTAAATGTTGGGTAATTTGTTACACAGGAATATATAACTAATACAATCAATAAATCTTTATTAAGTATTTATTGTATATCAATTCTGTTGGGCATGCATGAGAAAAACTCATGGTCTTGCCCTAAGGGGAGCAGTCCATGTGCACATTCATTCCTAGGCTCATTTATTTCTTCAACCAACGTTTACTGAGCACTTACTATATACTTGGTCCTATGCTGAATGCTGACTCATAGAATGGGGCAATTAAAATGCACTGTAGAACAAGAGGGAGCTTTCTGGAGTGATGAACATGTATATCTTAATGGAGCTGAAGTTACATAGCTATATGTGCATTTGTAAAAATTAACAAATCAACACTTAATCTTGTGTACTTTGTTGTATATAAATTTTACATTTAAAATACTGTGAACAGGGAAAGCCGGGACGGCTCAGCGGGTTGAGCGCTCGCTTTGAGGCCATGAGGACCGAGGATCGAATCCCGGCTCCGGCCCAGGCAGGACCCACGTGCTGAACTGGGGAGTTCCCACAGTTCGGTTCTCTAACTGTCTCTGTCTCTGTCTCTCTCTCTATCTGTCAAAAAGTAAAATAGAAATAACTATGCACTGA
>PVKE010013203.1:0-13957 GCA_004027555.1 Craseonycteris thonglongyai | reverse complement strand
TGTGGAATGAAACTATGTGGAAAAGCCAATGATGTGCAACTACGGAGACTGTTCTGGGCCCTCCCTCTTCTCTCTGTCTCTGTATCTCTCTCTCTCTCTGTCAAAAACAATAAAAAGTAAATCTTAAAATACTGTAAACAAATATTGAACTCTAGCTAACATGTGTGTGGCAATAATTTACTTCGAAATACATTTTAAAAAGGTGAATTGATGGATGGATAGGACAGATTGCTAAAGCAAGTAAAATGTTAATGCTAGAATGCAGGTGATGAGAAAGGGGGGTTTGTTGTAAAAGTCTTTTCATTTTCTTGGGTGTTTGGAAATTTTCATAATAAAATGTGGGAAAAAGGACCCTGGATAACCATATATCCTATCATTTATTATAAGAATAATTATTATTTTAATTACATAAATAAAAATGAAGATAGTCTAGTTAAAAAAATTTTTTTAACCAGTCACCATTTCTCTCTCCCTGACCCCAATGTTTCTTCTTCAGAGGCAAGCTCCCTTCTTGGCTGTATGGTTTCCAGGCCTTTCTCTATGCGTTTACAGATATAAATACAAAACCACGTTATTTAAGAAAAACGAATGTAGCCTCCATACTATTATGCACCTACGTCTTGGGGATCTCTCCATGTTAATTCATGCACATCGCCTCAGTTTTAAATTGCTGAGTAAGGATGTGCCTCCTCATTGAAGACGTCAGGCTCAGAGAGGTCTTGCCCGGGAAAAGACAGCAAGTTAGAATTGCTGGGACACGAACCCATTCTCCTTGCTCCCAGGCCAGGGTGCACCCCGCAGGAGTGCGGCCCCCGCTGAGTGTGGGTGGGGCTGGGGCCCAGACCCGTTTATTTCGGGGAATGCCTGGGCTCTGCCCCTCCCCCCACCCCCCACCTGCCTGTGCTCCAGAGCACCAGGACTCAAGAGGAAGTCCTCTAAACGCTTCCTCTTTTCTTAGCCTCTGGGGACACTGTGGGGGGAAGGGGGGAGGGGGAAGAAGAAGGATTGTGAAACCGAACCGTCCCCTACCCCCCTGGGGGGACCCGTCAGCTGGAGGTACCATGCAGCTGGGAACAGAAAAACAACTTCACAGGCACTGCCCCCTCCCCCGCATCCCCATCCCTGCCTAGACCCTCCACAGCCCCGAGCAGGGATGGCACCTGTCATAAGCTAGCTTCTGAGACACCCACAGGCCAAGCTCCTGGTCACCCACATGAGAAACCCCAGCTCCTTAGCAGCTGCTGCCGCGTCTCCAGCTTCATGTTCCTCCTGTCTGTGGCCAGGGCTTCAGGCACCAAATACACAGAAGTGTTTGTTGTTCATCAAACAGGCCTGGCTCTTTCTCCCTCAAGACTCTGTCAAACTGTCACTTCTGTCTGGAATACCGTTGGCCACGATCTTCTAAGAGTGTCTTTTAAACTTCAACGGATCACCTCCTTCAAGAAGTCCTCCTTGACGCTTCCCAGGCTGGACCAGTGTCCCTCCTACTTCGTCCTACTATGTCATGGGCCTCTCTCTACTACAGCATTTTTCACTCTGTGTCTAAGTCATTTGTTTACGTTTTTATCTCCCTAATTGAATTGGATGTTGCTTGAAGGTCAAAACTATCTTGTTCATTATTTTGTGCTCCTGGCCCCTGGCCCCTGGCAGAGATGTAGATAGTAAGCCCTTAATAAATATTAATAGGATTAATCAAAGAATGAAGGGTTTGGCTCTCAGTGCTGTCATTCACTGGTTGTTCATAAACCTTGAGCTTCAGTTCCTTGATCTGTAAAGTGCGCACAAGAATAGTACCTGAAAGGAACTTGCAAGAACGTAGAAGGGAGAAACAATAAAGATGAACACATAAATATGCACTATAGTACCTGGTGGTGACAAGTTCTCTGAAGAAAAATAAAGCCAGGAGGAGGGGCTAGAGAAGATAGAGAAAGAAGGAGCTTTTTGAGAAGGTCAAGGACCTGCTGGGGGTTTTTGTGAGTTTCTCAGGGCCAGTCTTCTCAGATCTTCATTTGCCTCTCTTGGAAAATGAGGGCAGCAGTGACCTCCTGTCTGGGAGGGTGCAGCTGTGAAGTAAACACTGGGTACTTTGCAAATAAAAGGGGAAACATCTGAGTACTGAAGTAATGATGGTGGCTCTCTTCCCCATCCTTGGTCCTGTTTTGAATATAGAACAGACAACAGTGGTCTCAAAGAATTTGAAATGTGAAATGCAAATGTCCCTGGAAATAGGAAAATATTTTTTTGAAAGAGCCAGCCTCTGATCCACTGTAAAGTTCAGTCCGTGTTGTCCCCAAGCTCCCACCCGCCCTCCAGAACTGAACACTATGTCGAGTCCTCTAGTCACCATTATTCTCTCCACTCCTCACAGTCCAGAGCACACTTACTGATTCTCTGTAGCCATTACAAGCACAGCCTTTGGAGGCAAACTGGAAGCTCACAGGCCAGGTTTGAATCCCAGCCTGAATGCTTGCAGGCTGTGTGACCAGGGACAAGTATCTTTACCTCTCTGAGCCATCCATTTACAGTTATACGTATCTCAAAGAGATTAAATGGGATGATAGAAGTGAGGGTACAAAAATATGAGCATTTTGTATACTAACTCAATGACCTGGTGAGGTAGGTAGGTACCGGTACTCTTATCAATCCACTTTACAAATGAGAAGGAGGGGAGAAAGAAAAAAAAAAAATGAGAAAACAAAGTCCAAGCTAGTGAGAGGCAGTCGGTCCAGCCTCAATGCCTTTGCTTCCATCGTTTCTCTACCCCTGACCCACTGCCAAGTGCATGCCAGACCCTTTCCTGGTTCTTTTCATCCTTTAAAAATCCTAGCCAGTCTCAATTCTGTCCACGAATCTCTGATTTTTTAAATTGACTATTTTTGAACAGTAATATAACCAAAGTTCAAGAGTACAAAGAGTTTACCAGCAGTGACTCTCTCTCCCGCCTCTGTCACCCAGCTACTCACGTCTCTCCCTGGAAGAACCCATTGGGACTGCTTCTTACATGCCCTTCTTGACTCAGCCCAGGCACATGCTGGTAAATTCCCACAAGCTTGTTTCTTGTTCTACGTAAATGGTAAAATACAATAGAAGTCACTGTGTACCTTGCACTCCCTCTTACCTACTGGTTCCCTATTATACATAAAGAGTTTCTTCATTCTTAAAAATAATTTTTAATTGAATTATATAAGTAATTCACATAGCATACATTCATTTAAAATGTACAATTCAATGATTTTTAGCATTTCAAAGAATTGTGCAACTGTTACCACAATCAATATTAGAACATTTTCATCAACACCACCACCCCCAAAAAATTCTTCCCCATTAGCAGTCACTTCTTATTTCTTCCCAACCCCCAGCCCTAGGAAACAATTAATCTACTTTCTGTTTCTGTAGTCTTGCCTATTCTGGACATTTCATATAAGTTGGAATCATAAAATATGCGGTCTTTTGTGACTTCCTTCCATCATTTAACATAATATTTTGAAAGTTCATCCATGTTGTAGCATGGATCAGTACTTCATATCTCTCTTTTGCCAAATAATCTTCCATTGTATGAATGTACTGCATTTTATTTATTTTTTGATGGACAGTGGAGTTGCTTCCACTTTTGGCTATTATGCATAACACTACTATGAAAATTTCACATATAAATTTTTGTGTAGACATATTAATACATTTTTTTAAAAGATTTATTTTATTGTTTTTGACAGAGACAGAGACAGAGAGAAGGGGAGGAACCAGAGCAGTCTCCATAGTTGTATGTCATCAGTTTTTGACATGGTTTCATTCCACACGAATGGGCAGGGGCTGCACAGGGCAGGGACCAGGCGGGGGCCTCCCATGTGGGAGGCACACCTCAGTTCAGCATACGGGTCCACTCAGGCCAGGGTTGGGATTCAATTCTTGGTTCCTAGGGCTGCAAAGCGAGTGCTTAACCCACTGAGCCATCCCGGCTTCCCCATATTAATACATTTTCAGTCCTTTTGGGTATGTATGGAGTGGGATTGGTGGGTCGTGTGGTAACTCTATATTTAACCTTTTGAGGAACTGTTTTCCAAAAGGGCTGCACCATTTTATAATTCCACTGGCAGTGTATGAGGGTTCTAATTTCTTCATATACTCATCAACATTTGTTATCTATCTTTTAATTATAGCCATTCTAATTGATGTAAAGTGGTATCTCACTGTGGCTTTAATTTGTATTTGCCTAATGACTGGTGATATTAAGCATCTTTTCATGTGCTTACTAGCTGTTTGTATAGCTTCTTTGGAGAAATGTCTATTCAGATTTTTAGCCCACTTTTCAATTATGTTGTCTTTTTATTATATTGAGTTGTGTTACTTACATATTCAGGATAACAGTCTGTTATCATAGTCATAATTTGCAAATATTTTCTCTCATTCTGTGCATTGTCTTTTCATTTTCTTGATTATATCATTTGCCGTAACAAGTTTTTAGTTTAGACTAAATCAAATTTATTTTTCTTTTGTCATTTCTATCACTTCTAAGAGGGTTTTGCCTAACCCAAGGTCATTAAAATTTACTTTTGAGAGTTTTATAGTTTCAGCTCAACATTTAAGCCTCTGATCCATTTTGAGTTAATTTTTTGTGAATGGTATGAGGTAGGGGCCCAAATTCATTATTTTGTATGAAAATATCCAGTTGTTCCAGCACCATTATTGGAAAGACTATGCTTTCCCCCATTGACTTGTCTTGGGATCCTTATTTAGCAACTCATTTGGCCATAATTGTGAGGGTTTATTTCTGGATTCTCAATTCTGTTCCATTGCTCTTTTTGTCTATCCTTATACTAGTACCACACCATCTTGATCACTATAGTTTTGAAGTAATCTTTAAAACTGGAAAGTGTTAGTCCTCCAACTTTATTTTGCTTTCTAAAAATTGTTTTGGGGGAAGCCAGGATGGCTCAGTGGGTTAAGCGCTCACTTTGCAGCGCCGGGGACCGAGGATCGAATCCCGGCCCCGGCCCGTGCAGACCCATATGCTGAACTGGGAGCTCCCCTAGTTCAGTTCTCTCTCTGTCTCTGTATATCTCTCTCTCAAAAATAAAAATAAATAAATAAATATATATATATTTAAAAATTGTTTTGACTGTTCTGGGTTCCTTGCATTTCCAAATGAATTTTAGAATGAGTTTGTCTATTTAAAAAAAAAAAAAAAAAGACATCTGGAATTTTGATAGGGATTCTATCAATTTGGGGACTATTGTCATCTTAACAATATTAGCTCTTCCAATCCATTAAGAGATGTCTTTTTCATAAGTTATCTTTCTCATCTCCTGCAATGATTTTATTTGGGGGTTCTTAAAATTCTTTCAAGAATGTAGTTTAGTTTTCAGAATGTTTTGCACTTGTTTTGTTAAATTTATTCCCAAGTATTTAATTCTTTTTGGTGTTATTGCAAATGAAATGTTTTCTTAACTTTGTTTTTAGATTGTTTATTGCTAATGGATAGAAATACAACTGGTTTTTATACACACTTATATTTTTTAACAATTGCCATGATTGTACCATCATTTATTTTTCCCAGTGTCCAAGTAATGAATATTTAGGTTATTTCTAGTCCTTTCCGAGTAAAAGTGTTGCTGCAATGACTCTTTGTACATACTCATGAAGTCTCAAACGTTTAATCTTTTCTCTCTCAGCTCCTACAATTGTCAGTTGCCACCACCCTGGCAGGTTTAATCGCTTTAAAAAACAATTTAATATATATATATATATATTTTTTATTTATTTTTGACAGGGAGAGAGAGAGATACAGAGACAGAGACAGAAAGAGAACTAAACTGGGGGAACTCCCCAGTTCAGCATATGGTTCCGCATGGGCCGGGGCGGGGCGGGGATTCGATCCCTGGTCCCCAGCGCTGCAAAGTGAGCGCCTAACCCACTGAGCCATCCCGGCTTCCCCTAAAAAACAATTTAATAATTTATTATAAAGTTAAACATACACTTACAGGGATACTGGGATAGCTCAACAGGTTAAGTGCTTGCCTTGCAACCGCAAGGTCCAGGAATTGAATCCTGGCCTAGCCTGTGCAAACCCATATGCTGAACTGGGGTGTGCCTCCCATGTGGAAGGCACACAGTTCAGTTCCTGGCCTGCACAGCCCCACATCCACCTGTGTGGAATGAAACTATGTCAAAACTGATGACGTACAACTATGGAGACTGCTCTGGTCCCTCCTCCTTCTCTCTGTATCTCTCTGTCCCTCTTTGTCTCTCTCAATAAAATAAATCTTAAAAAAAAAAAAAAATGCACTTACAACATGACTTAGCAATTCCAGTCCTAAGTATTTACCCAAAAGAAATCAAAACATGTCCACATAAAGCCTTGTACATGAATGTTCATGTCAGCTTTATACATGTAGCCCACATTGAAAATAATCTAAATGTCTGTCAGCAAGTAAATGGATAGAGATGCCAGCATAGCTCAACAGGTTGAGGGCTTGCCTTGCAACCACGAGCTCCAGGAATGAAAGCCTTGCCTTGGCCTGTGCAGATCCATGCGCTGAACTGCAGCGCAACTGGTAACCTTGATGGGATGGCGGTGAAGGTTTTCTTCTCCCAGGTGGGAGGCCCCCAGTTCAGTCCCCACCCTGTGCAGCCCCACATCCATCTGTGTGGAATGAAACCATGTCACAACTAATGATGTACAACTATGGAGACTGCTCTGGGCCCTCCCCTCTTCTCTCTCTCTCTCTCTTTCTCTCTCTCCCTTCTCTCACCTTCTCTCAAACCATAAAAATAAATCTTTTTTGAAAAGTAAATGGATAAACAAATACAGTGACACATCTATATATAGAATATACTCAGCAGTATAAAGAAACAAAATACTGAAACATGTAACAGCGTAAAATATCTGAAAAGCAACATGTGAATAAAAGAAGACAGACATAAAAATAACATCTGTAAGATTGCATTTATGTAAATTCTAGAAAAGACAAAGCTAATCTATAACAACGAAAAGCCACTCAATGGTTACCTAAGGCAATGAGTGAAAGAAGTTGACTGCAACAGGGTATAAAGGAACTTCCTTTCTTTCTTCTTTTTTTTTTAAAGATTTATTTTTATTGTTTTTGACAGAAAGAGAGAGAGAGAGAGATACAGAGACAGAGAGAAGGGGGAGGGCCCAGAGCAGTCTCCATAGTTGCACATCATTGGTTTTTCCACATAGTTTCATTCCACAGGTGGGCGCGGGGCTGCACAGGGCAGGAAAAGGGCTGGGGTCTCACCCCGGTGAGAACTGAACTGGGGGCACTCCCCAGTTCAGCATGTGGGTCCACACGGGCCGGGGCTGGGATTTAATCCTCAGTCCCTGGGGCTGCAAAGTGACCACTTAACCCACTGAGCCATCCGGCTTCCCCTAAAGGAACTTTCTGGAGTGATAGAAGTGTTCTATATCTTGATTAGGGTGGTGGTAGCACAGGGGTACACATTTGCCAAAACTCATCAAGCAGATGCATTTTATTTATAAAAGAATCCCACGATAAAATTGGTAGGTGCTTTGGGAACATATATAAGAATTTATATTGTAGCATGACTTTAATAACAGTAAACAAACAAGCAAACAAACGAAGAAAGAAGGAAGGAGGGAAGGGCAGGGAAGGGAGGGAGGGGTAGAGAGAGAGAAAGAAAGAAAGGGAAGGGAAGGGAAGGGAAGGGGAAGGGGAAGAAAAGAAAAGGAAGGAAAGGAAAGGAAAGGAAAAGAAAAAAGGAAGAGAAAGAGAAAGACAGAAAGGCGGGAGGGATTGTTAACAGGAGAACGTTTCAGCCATCTGTGTGGTCCTTTGCCAGCACAATGGCAAACTTGTGGAAAAAGAGGTCGCTGATGCTGACGATGACCCTCTCATGGCCCCCTAACCCGCATCTCTCTGGAGACTGAACTTTCAGCCCTTCGTTTTCGAAGTCCTCTGAACTGCCGGCAAACCGGCCAGGAATGAGCCCAGGGCGGTCCTGCGGGCGAGGACTTTTGCACGGCGTTTGCATAGCGCGGGGCCTGGAGAGAGGAGACCGCGGACCACAGGGCCAGGAAGGCCCGGGACGCGGCGGGGGGGCGGGGCGCGCCAGAGGAAGTATCGGGAAAGGGGGGATAGATCAGAATGCTTGGGAGGTGGGGGCAGGAATTAGAACACAGTGTTAGGATCCTTTGATGGGGGGTCGGTAGGATCCCTGGAGAGCAGGGCTGGAATCTTTAGCTGGACCGGATTAGAATCTGGGGGTGGGGGGAACCCTAACTCTTTGGGTCCCAGGGGTCCCAGGCTGGGATCGCCCAGGAGCGGGGTCCGAATCCCGGGGTTAGGGTATAAATCCCGAGGGCTGGGTTAGAATCCTTTGAAGAGAGCAGTAGGATCTTTCGGTCGGCCGGATTAGAACCCTTGCGGCAGGTTTAGAAACGTCCGGTGAGTGAGGTTAAAGATCCTTCAGATGTGAGATTCAAAATCATTTGGGGCCGAGTTAGGGTTTGGGGAGGAGGGGACGGGTGTTCGGGTTCTTGGTGGGCGGGTTAATTCCTGTGGGACAGGCTTTGCGTGTTCGGGGCGGGATTTGGATTCATTAGAGAGGTGTTGGGATACCTGATGGAGGAGGATCGAGTTAGGAGCCTTGCGGGGCGAGGCTAGAAGCCTGGGAGGCGCGGTGTTCACCGATTCTTGGGCAGCGGGCTAAGGATCCCGGGGGTCGGGGCGCCGGTTAGGATCCCTGGGTGGGGTTAGAGTCTTCCGGGGGCGGGGCTAGCGCGGCTCCGGGCGCGGCTCCGGGCGCGGCTCCGGCGCCCAGATGGCCTGTGGGCGCAACCGCGTCCACGGTTCCAGCGCCGGCGAACCGCCCCAAGCCCGCGAAGACCCGCGGCCCGGAAGCCCCTCGGAGGGCCGGCCCAGCCTCGTCTTCAGAGTCAGGCCGTCTTCCTTCGGGCACGGGCGTCCCGGGACCCCGGGGCCCTGGGAGCTGCTGAGCTGGGGGGGCGCTCGAGCTGCGAGGATCCCGGCTGTCCGCGGGACGAGGAGCGGGCGCCCAGGTGAGTGCCGGCGGAGCCCCGTCCGTGCTCGGCCCGAGCGTTCGGGGGTCGCGGCGGGAGCCCGGGGGGCGCGGGCAGGGCAGGGGCGGGGCCGGCTGGAGCGCCGCGGGAGGGGACGGTCGGGGCAGCGGCGGGCAGACCGTGGGATGAGGGGCAGGCCGAGGGTGAGGGTGCCGGAGGACGGGCAGAATCGCCCAGTTGCCAACCTGCGAAGGCCGGAGCGGAGGGGAAGCTTGGGCTGCGGAGTGACTGCCGGTGCCCCCACTTCTCTGGGCCGTCCAGGTTCCCCTTCTGCAATAGAAAAAAAGCAAAAACGAGAAGGAAGGGATGGGGGTTCAGGAAGCCCAGGAGGGGAAGGCCCTCACGGTTCCTGGTGAGGGTGGGGGACAGGTCACGGCAGGTTGACAGCAGTCGTGGGGAAGGGGACAGCCGGTCGTAGGCGTGAAGTGCGAGCCACACCCAGGCAGGGCTGCAGCTGGGAGCACTCGCTGTTCTCCCTCCTCCTCCTCTGAGCTCTGATCCCCAGCAAGTCTAGGGCAAACCCCAAAACCTTGCGGATAGACCGCAGGATGGCTGCCCATCACTCTCCTCCTCGTGAGACCTTGGTCAAGTCACTCTCCGTCTCTGAATTCCAGTTCCTGCATTTGTCAAATGGGCTATTAACTCTTCCAAACGCTGCTGTGAGCTAGAGTATGTTAGAGTTCATACATGTGAGAGGAAGGTTAGTGTCGTGGTTAAGGAAGGGGGATTCTGGGAGCAACCTGCCTGTGGAACTATGGACAGGGGATTTGGCCTTTCTGTGCCTCCATTTCCACAATTATGGGAGGATATAATAATAATAATAATAATGGCTCCCTCGCAGAGTTGCATAGATTGTGTTGCTGAAGGAAAGTTCTTAGAGCACCGCCTGACAGGTATACATGCTTAATACACGTTCACTGTGGGCATAGCTATTATGGTCTAGCACAGTGGTTCTCAAACTTGAGCAGTACCTCAGAACCACCTGGAAAGCTTGTTAAAACATGGATATCTGGGCCCTGACCGCAGAGTTTCTGGTTCAGAAGGTCTGGAGCAGGACCTTGAGAATTCGCAGCACCAAATAAAGCTGATGTGCTGGTTCAGGGACCACACTTTGAGAACCACTGGTGCAACCCATGGTCAGCACAGAGAAAGACCTCAAATAACAAGTTCTCATCACGCAGCTTTCTCTTCACTGTCCTTTTCTTTGGGGGTGGGGTGTGTGTGAAAATACAGAAAAGTGAAGAGAATCATATATTAAATATCCCAGGAACCCACAACCCAGAATTAACAAATGTTATTGTTTTGTCGTGTTTCAGATTTTTCCAAAATAAAATTGCTAAAAGTAAGAGAGAAAATTAAAGCCTTACCACCTTGCATCCCTCTCTGTTCTGTTTCTCTCCCTCCCCAGAGGCAACCGCTGTCATGAATTACAGCCCTTTCAGTCGGTACCTTTATAAATTTATTACATACACATGGATGCATAAACAGTGTATAGAATTATTCTTTTCTGGGTCCTAACGATCTACATAAACGCTATCTAACGATGAGATTCTTCTGCAATTATGTTTTTCTCCCACCTTCTCATCATTATCAGGATCTAGCCAGGATGAGAGAGGAAGGGCTATTTCATTCCTTCTAAGTGGAGCGTCCTGCCAGGTGACCACCCTCCCTTAATTCTCATTCCCCTATTGATGAACATTCAGGGTGTTCCAGCTTTCACTACAGTAGACAGTACTGCTGGGGCCATCCTGGACGTGTGGCCTTGGGCACCCGGGCAGGTGTTTCTTGGGGGGAAACGCCAAGAGACTGGACGTCTCTCCGGGTGGGTATCCATGGCCCTCTCCTCCTGTGGGAGCGGAGGACTGAGACCTGTAAGGGTCACCTGTGGAGTCCGGGGCAGAGCAGAGAGGAATCTGGCTTTGCTGACCTCCCAGCTCTCTCTAGACCCAGGGCCACTGGCCCAGGTCTCCTGATCTCAGCTGTGCAAAGATCTTAACGTGCCCTGTTCACTGCACCTGACACTTTGCAGACACTCAAAACTGCACAAGTGTGAGTCATTTTGTCAAATTTGGATAACAAAAATTGTGTTTTTATGTAGTCTTCTTTTCTGGGCACTTTTATTGAACATGATTAGTAATGTGCTGCATACACAATTTTTAACCTGCCTGTTTGTTTAGCATTACATTGTAAGTATTTTTCCATAGCATTAAAATGCCCTTGAATTTTTAATGGCCACATAATATTCCACTGTTTGGATGTACTATAATTTGTTTAACCATCCTAGCAAAGCACTTGTATCTAGTAGTACTTTTTGAGGTGAAATTCCCATAACATTATAAAATTAACCAATTTAAAGTGAACAAATCAGTGGAATTTAGTATATTCACAATGTTGTGCAAACACCACCTCTAAGTATTTTCAAAACTTCTTCATCCCCCCAAAAGGAAACACCATACCCATTACTCAATTGCTCCCATGCCTTCCTCCCACAGCCCTTGGCAGCCACCAACCTGCTCTTTGTACCTATGGATTAATTTATTTTGGACATTTCATAAAAAACAAAACATGTAATATAGGAATATACACACCTTTGTTATCTGTGTCTTTCACTAATATAATGTTTATAAAGCTCATCCACATTCATATGTGTCAGTATTTCATTCCTATTTACAGCTGAGTAATATTTCATTGTATTTATAGACCATAATTTGCATATCTGCTCATCCATAGGTGGAAATTTATGTTGTTTCCACCTTTTGGCTATTGTGCGAGTGCTGCTATGAACACGAATGCAGATATATTCATTTGAGCATCTGTTTTCATTTTCCTTGGGTAGATACCAAGGACTGGAATTGCCAGGTCATATAGTAATTCCATGTTTAACTTTTTGAGGAGTCGCCAAATTGTTTCCCATCATTTTACAGTCTCATCAACAATATACAAGCATTCCAATTTCTGTACTTCCTTGCCAATACTTTCTATTTTCCCTTTAAAAATATTACTGTTATTATTATTATTATTGCCATTCTAGTGGGTGTGGAAAGCATGAATCTTAATTTTATCCCAACCAGGCTATAGTCTGGGGGCTTTTACCCCAGAGGGTGAGAAGAAAGTTGTCTGCATTCAGAGGCCCAGCCAAGGGCTTGGACTTTAAACTCTTCTAGAAAGTAAGTTCCAAGAGGCACAGATATAGCTGTCTCCTAAACCACTGTATCTCTAATACCTGGCACTTGGCACATAGTAGGACCTCAAAAATATTGAACTAGGAATTTTGAGCAACCTGTCCCCTCCACATCTGAGATGTTTCAGTACATAGGTGTATTGCAGTTGGCCCCACACAGTGATTCTTTTTTGTTGCTAGTATTTAAAGTCAAGAGAGCTCACATAAATCTGGATGTCTGTCTTCTCTTGAAAACCTGAAAGACTGAGCAGTTCTTGGGCTAGAACCATCTCCCATGCTCCTCTGCTATTCACTCATGACAGCATTGGTGAAGCTGAATAGGGGTGCCCTGTACACTGCTGTCCAGTGAGCACCACCCTTGTCTGGACAACCTTCTTAATGTGGATGGCGTTGTGGGCCTCTCCAGTCATTTGAGGTTTCAAGCCCTGTACTTCAATCATAACAAAGCCCAGAGAGGGTAAGTAACTTTCCCAAAGTCACACAGTAGTTAGTAGTACAGTCTCTTCTAGCCTCCACCTTTCTCGACAAACCCCTGCCACGTTCTGATCTCTGCCCCATTTCTTCAGTTTCAGAAATATGGGTAATGGGGCAGAAGAAGCCCTTGCTTAAATGTAAAATGCATCTTTGTTCTTGGCTAGTGTCTGTGGCCACACATGCTGCACCCTCTGCATTGTCACTGCAGCCTCTGGATGGCACTGTAGTGGGCCTTGCATTCCTAATTCTGACCTAAGGCACCTGCCTGAGCTCCCACCATCACCCTGACATCCTTTGGCCCAGGAGACTTAGGTGCAGCCAGAAGAAGAGGAGACCCTCCCTCATCCCTGCCAGAGAAATGAAGAACAGGAGACAGAGCACAAGAGACCCGAGCTGGAGCGCCGCCGTTGCCTCACACAGATTGTGATGCATCGGACACATTCCTCCACTCTCTGAGCCTCAGCTTCCTCCTCTGAAAAATGGAAACAGAAAGACACCGCCTCACAGTTCATGTTGTGCAATTCCTTTGATGTTAACACACACACACACACAACATATTCCATATTTTCCATGGGTATATGTCTCAGTTTGAGTTTCCCCAGAAGCAAATTCTAGAAGAGATTTAAATGCATTAACTAGTTTATTTTCTGATCCCAGAAAACCCTGGTAGGAGAGGGAGAGAGGGAGACAGAGAAGACAAGGCAGACAATGAAGGGGTGTCATCAAGCCTATCATCCCTGTGGGTACCTGAAGCTCAGTTCCACTGGGAGCTCTGGGAGGCCCTGAACATGTTCAAGAGGTAAGGGAATGGGGACACGTACCCAACTGCTCCTGTCTGTCACTGGTTGAGAGCTGTGGGGAGATTGTATTTCTCTAGCACTTCATTTGCCAAGTTCATGGGCAAAGCAGGCACCAGTGGCCACAGAGAAATCTCTTAGGCCAAGAGATGTGGGTGCTGGCATTGGAAGTCAAGTGAGAGGGGTCCAAAACGGTAAAGGGCAGAGCGGCGGGGCAGGCCGCTGGCAGCACCTGCTTCAGTGTACTGGCGTGTGCGAGCCGCGAGGCAGAGGCTACTGGGGGGGAGGGGGACTGTACAGGGAGGACCGTACAGGGAGGGCCGTACAGGGAGGACCGTGCAGGGAGGACTGTACAGGGAGGACTGTGCAGGGAGGACTGTGCAGGGGGGACTGTGCAGGGAGGACCGTGCAGGGGGGACCGTGCAGGGAGGACCGTGCAGGGGGGAC
>PVKE010013202.1:0-36940 GCA_004027555.1 Craseonycteris thonglongyai | reverse complement strand
TCTGTCCCCGAACTGCTGCTTCCCTTTTCCTCTCCCGCTCTCCCCTTTTTTCTCTAACCTTTGTGTGTTGTTCCGTGTTGTGTGGTTCTCTTAGTTGAGGTTTCTTCTCAGGGTTTCCCCTGTGGATTCCCCTCTGTTCACAAGGCCCTTCCCAGGCAGTTATCGGCGTTCTCCTCTCATGCCGCCATCTTGGATCTCCCTTTTTTTTTTCTTTTTTAAAGAATGAATTTTGTGTTGTGGAAAAAATCTGCTAATTATAGCTTATACCTGGTCTCTTTCTTTCTCTCTCTCTCTCTCTCTCTCTCTCTCTCTCTTTCTCTCTCTCTCTCTCTTTTAATAAAATGAGGCCCCACTAACAGTTCCCTTGACAAATTCAATCTGTACAGGTCTCTTGATTATGAAGCAATAAACTTGTCAAACATCTCAACAGAAGCAGCATTTAGTATTCAATGTGGATGAAATACAATAAAAGACTCAGGGAGAGAAAGAAGAGAAAACTAGACAAGAAAGAAATCATTAGGGTGTTATGAACCTATATAAGCTAAACCTAATCAAATCTCTAAGGGCATAGAGCAACGTATTAATAGTATAAATAAGTCAAACAGTGGTTCTCAGGCTTTCATATGAATTATAATTATCTGGAGGGCTTGCTAAAACATGTCTGTTGCCCCTGAAATCCAAAGTTCCTTACTTAATAGGTCTTAGAGAGGCCTACATGTTTGCATTTCTAACAAATTTCCAGGTAATGCTGTTTTTGCTGGTCTGGGAAGCGTATTTTGGGAATGGCTATTCTAAAATTTACCTCAAATTATTCCTAAATCAGGTATAGCACAATAACCTATGCCCCCTAAAGAATATTTCTTACCACACTGCTAGATTTAAAAACTACTATGTTATAGTAACCCAGTAAAATGTTCAGCTTTCCCAATGTGTTAAAATAAAAAAAAAAATGTTACTACCTTATAGCATTCATTCTGAGAGATAAAATACAGATGACTGATTACCACAGTCCACCCTTCTGTGTTCTCTGTCTCTTGAGGCAGTGGTCCCCAACCTTTTTGGCACCAGGGACCAGTTTTGTGGAAGACAATTTTTTCATGGACCTGTCAGGTGGATGATTTTTGAATGATTCACGTGTATTACATTTATTGTGCAATTATTATTATTATTATTTTTTAAAGATTTATTTTTATTGTTTTTGACAGAGCGAGAGAGAGAGATACAGAGACAGAGAGAAATGGGAGGGCCCAGAACAGTCTCCATAGTTGTACATCATTGGTTTTTCCACATAATTTCATTCCACAGGTGGGCTTGGGGCTTCACAGGGCAAGAACTGGAGTCTCATCCCAGTGAGAACTGAACTGGGGGTACCCAGTTCAGCATATGGGTCCACACAGGCTGGAGCCAGGATTTGATCTTCGGTCCCCAGGGCTACAAAGTGAGCACCTAACCCACTGAGTCAATCCGGCTTCCCTATTTTTATTATTGTTACAGTGTAATATTTAATGAAGTAATTATACAACTCACCAAAATGCAAAATCAGTCAGAGCCCTGAGCTTGGGTTTTGATATGAGTCTGCAAGAAAATGATTTATTATGGTCTCTGTGCAGTCAGGCCTCTCTGCAAATGCTAGTCTATATTTGCAGCTGCTCCTCAGCGCTAGGATTACCACCTCAGCTCCACACCAGATTATCAGGCATTTGATTCTTATAAGGAATGTCCAACCTTGATCCCTCACATGCGAAGTTCACAGTAGAGTTCTCACTCCTATTAGAATCTAATGCCACTGCCGATCTAACAGGAGCCAAAACCCAGGCAGTAATACAAGTGATGGGGAGTGGCTGTAAATACAAATTAAGCTTCACTTGCTCACCCACTGCTTACCTTCTAATGTGCAACCCATTTTCTAATAGGCCACAGACTAATACAGGTCTGTGGCATGGGGTTGGCAACCCCTGTCTTGGTGAATATATTTTATATTAATTTATTACCATCATATTACTTTGTCAAGGCTGTTAATTATTCATTGTATCATACAAGGAAAATAAAGGGTGTCCCAAAATTCTCGCAAGATTTGAATTTTGCATCATTTGTGCAGTAAAGTGTTACCAACAAGAAAAAAAGACAGCATGACAGCTGACAGTTATTAAAAATGGAGAGCTACATGAAAGAACAATGCATTTTCATTGTTGAGCAATGAAAATTAACAATTTTTAATTATAAACCTGTGTTTTCTATCAAAATTACTTCTTGTGTGAATTTTGGGACACCCTTTAGTACATTCTTATGGGCAGATCAAAGGTAAAATAAGTAAAACATTTCATGATCCTGTTTAGATCAATGTAAAATGGAAAGATTTCAAAAGTCATCATTAATTGTGCAGTGTTCATAAGCTTATGTAATTCTATTTCTGAAGCATGTCTCATCAGTTTCTTCCTTGTTCTTCCTTCATCTGTAGTCTTAACAACATTAAGTCTGTTTGTTAATTAGCCAAATTGAATACTTACTTTTACTGAAGGAAGGCCAAAGCGATAACCCTTTTGATTCATCACTATTTGTAAAACTAACATTTAAATGTGTGAAACTCACACAGGTGTTTACATTTTGACCAGCATCCTTCTAATAACACTTTTCACAAGTACCAGTGTTTGCCTCTGTGAGAGTGAACACAATGTTAGCTGCTGAGATTCAGAGACAAATAAATGATCCTGCTTTGGAGGAACTCAGTGGGGACTGATGGTTAAACAGGAGACTGATGGTTAGACAATACCAAATGCAGAGTGAAGTCTTGTGAAAATAAACACAGGACTGGGATTGCTCGTGGAGGCCAGGGATGCTCCACATGAGGAAATCATGGAAGGTTTCAACAAGAGGCTACATTTGAGCTGGCTCTTTAAAGTGAATAGAGATATTCTGGACCAAGAAGAGTACAGGATCCTCTAGACAAGGAGAAAAATATGAACAACCCCATTTAGTGATTGAAAAGAGATGTCAGCGCAACTATCAATTTGGGGTATTTGACATCTGATTATATGCCTAAAATCACATGTATCAATAACATACAGCTATTTTTATTGATATTATATTTTATAAAAAATGAACAAATCTGATATTTAATACATCAGTATGAAATATTTTAGTAAGGGCCCTGGTATGCAATTGCTGAAAAATTCAAAGCAAGAGGAAATGTTTCTTAAAGTGAAATAAAACAGGGAAGGTTCCGTAGAGGATGTGTCTTCAGTTAATTCTTGGAGGATGTTTAGGATTTGTGTGCGGGCTCAAGTGTGACAGTGGTGAGAGCAGGACCAATAGAAACAGCCCCAGATGTGCAAGAAACCTGCATGAGAGTCATGAAGGTTTCCTGATCCTGAATGTCTTTAAAATATCTCTGCCTATGTAAATAATAGTGTGTGTGTGTGTGTAATTCTTTTTTCTGTACATGGACTGAAGTAATGAATTATTCATTTTGCCTTTTTGGTTTATAAAGGGCCACCCCACCATAACCCTTTGGCTCTCATATTTTTGCATGATACAACATTTATGACTTTGGCAATGGACAATGATTTGCATGCCAATGGTTGTTAGTCTTTACTAACTCAAAAAATAAAAACTAATAAGTCTATTTCTCATAATCCAAAATGATAAGGTTTGTTTTGTTTTGTTTTTTAGGCTGTCATAAAAATATATAAGACAACTCTTGAATAATGGTAAAGGAAGATTTTTGTGAATACCGGTATTACAAAATGTTTTAAAATACCTTTCATCGTGGCTTACATTCTTTACTTACATTAATCAGTAAAGGTGAATCAGCTAGCCATATGGTCTGAATAAATGGAAGGTGGAACTCAGCTACAGGGCAGGCCGACCTGTGGTTGCTCTGTGCCAATAAGCTAAGGTTGATGATTCCTGAACAAAGAGATTAATGTTTTTGCTGATCCTATTGTTTTATCCAGACCATATCGCCTGCATTCATAATTAAAATTTTATTATACTTGCTATTTGCTCTGCAGGCCCTGTCTGTTAAAATGAGGGCTATTTTTAAGTGAAAGAAAATAATTACTAAAATGGAATTTTTTTGACTGTTTCACTTTGCTAGTCAAAGGGAATTTTACCATCTCCCAATCTGCTTTGAAGATGGCAATAAAATCAGCAAGTTATATCCTCTTTCTGAATTACTTTCTAATTAATTTTGTGTTTTAGATTTACTACCTGTCTCTCCTTCTCTTAAACTGTTTAAAGCCATCTCTTTACATCTGCTTCTCATAGAACCCAGAGGAGTCAAGGAGCCAGTGAGAGTGCCAATTACGAAAAGAGACAGTACCCATTAAGGTGAAGTAGCGTTCATGCCTTGAAGAAAGTTATGTGCTGAGTTGAGGGATGGTTCAGAAGCTCACTTCATAGCCCTTAAATGGGGAAAAAAGAATCTACAGTGAATGATTATATTTCAAAGTTCAGCAGTCAGAATAACTGCCTGTAACATTGTTTAATTGTACTCTTATGAGTTCTTAGATTAACAGAGTCAACATAAATACTTACTTGCTAGTGTTTAAGAGGTACATATACATTCCATGTATATGGAATTAACTCCTTAAAACAAAGGAGTTAATTCCTTTGGGACTAAAATTTGTGAAAATGGGAAGAAATCGTAATGTTTTTTCTTTTCATTTGCCCTGGAACCCTGCAAGACTGTGGTCTTAAAAAAGTGAAGGTGTGAGGTGTCATGTTGGCTCTCATGACACCATGAAACAAGGAAACGTGTTAAACTTGCCAGTTGTACCTGGAGACCCCGGAATCCTCTCACAATGGCTCCTTTTACCATCTCTCAACCCCATTCTTACTGTCTAACATAGAGAATCCTCTTTCTCAGGACGGCTAAGTAGAGGTAGGAGATGATCTTTCAATAGTGTCCCACTGACTGAGTACCACTTCAAAAAGTGGAGGACCACTATAATTAGCTTAGCTGTCTTGACCTACCAAGGAAACCCTAGTTTAATAAATATCAAGAATCCACACATTTGCATTATTTGGTATTAATTCTTTATTCAGTATATATTAATTCACTTAAAAGATATTTAGTGAGTTTCGGGTCTGTGTCAGATACCAGACACTGTATATACACAGATTACTAATCTCAAACAGCTCCCCTCCTCATGGCAATTATGGTCTATTGATGGATGATCATTAGGAGTAATCTACAATTAATATATTGAGCATGCTTTATTATAAGACAAAACAGTATGATTTGTTCCTTTCACAAGAGAAAATACAAAGAACATTCTGGAAAAAAGTCTTCCATATGAGGACTAATATGTAGTATAGTTTTCTCATCTCTTTAGAGGGTTGAGAGTAGGAAGAGATAGATTTAAACACAGAATTTCACAAATCTTCTCTACACGGCAAAACATGTTTTGGGATTAGAGAGCCATACTTCTTTCTGTGATTGTTTGTAGAAGACTGCCTGAGGAAGAGCCTGCATTCAATGGAGATCAGATCCTTCTAACCCTTCAACGGATATTAATTGAGTGACTATATGTGTCAGACACTGGCATGGGTGCTAGGGATAACAGATTTTAAGATTTTTAAAACGTATTTTAGAATATAAAGGTTCTCTGGCACCAATTCATTTGGCTAGAAAATCCAAGTTATTAAAATAGTCCATTCTCAAAGCAGTCTGTGAATAATCAAGTATCCCCCCCCCTCCAGTGATTGCTGCCATCTTTTTTAAGTGGTCATGACCCATAGCCACAGTTATGAGCTCATTCATAACTTATGGGATAAAGGTTAGTTTCATTTTAAGACACACTAATTTAGCATTATCTGTAATTTGTCATATTTTTCTAAATAAATGACCATTAATATTTTAAATAAAAAATATTATTTGAAAACTCTAAAAAAGACAAATTCCAGAGACTTGTGAAGGTACACTCACTTCTTAAACTTTTCTCATATACTCTCAGGCTTACAAATATTTGTGTTTAAAATATGGAATGCATTTAAGAACCTTATTTCCATCCTTAGAAAATGTTTAAGGTTTTTCAATATACTACTTTTGCTTAATTACAAGAAAGTCATAAATGTTCTAAAAATAAATCTGCTATACTTTTCTTGTGTCTGGTGGCTTAGGTAACACTTCAGAGGCTTTAAGAATCCTTGGGCCATCCAAGTTTTTACACATTGATAGAAGTCATAGTTTAGGACTTAGTATACTAACGAGTATGTTTCTGTCACTTATGCATTTGAAATGTAAAAAACTTTATTTTGAATTCACTGAGGCACATTTTTAAAATGAGAATTTTATGCTTCAGAAGTCGCCAAGGAGATTTGCTCAGTGTCATTTTGAATTCTCTGCAAATCTAAGGAGGGAATCCCTCAGGTAACATTTGAAACGTCTTGAAACTTGTATTTCTGAAAGAGGCACTTAAAATAAACAACCCCAAAGTGGTTTTAGCAAAAACATCGTGTGTGTGTGTGTGTGTAAATCTTTGGTTATTCAAGAAGGAAGTCCAAGATGATTATATGTTACAATATTAGGTCACTTTTAATGTTTAAGGTAATCACTCAAAAGTACATTTTTTTTCCTGAAACAAATGAGAGAAGTAACAACAGTTAGTTAAAGCATTATGATTTCCTAGCCCTTAGCAAGTAAAAGTGATTCAGATATGCTATGAGAAGCTTAAAATAACTGATATCTTCTATTTGGTTGTATACACTCATTAATAAAAAAAATATGTGTTGAACTCTGCTGACATCTTTGATTAGTTTAGGTACTAAATTGTCAGCATACAGAGCTAAATATGGAGTATTTTTATTTTGGTTAAAATTATATTTTAATATAATTTTCCTCAAAACAAAGGGCAGGATATATAGCAAAACAAATGGAACAGATGCAGCATTTGCTTACCAGAAAACCCATAAGTATCTATTTTGGTGCATCTGACAGCAGCTAAATGAAGATTTGCAAATAAATCAACAGTAGAAAGACATCTGAGCATAAGGGCCATACTTCCCATTATTGAGAACAACAATGGAAAGACATGCTCTTAGGATTTAGCTGTATAAAATAAATCTTAAACCCAATTTATGTCTAAAAATAGAAAAAAAAGCACACATATATTAATAATTATGGTGGTGCTTTAAAGATTCCAAGTTATAGCAGATATTTTAAATATATAAAGGTAAAAAAGAAGAGAGGTGAATTTTCTCTTTTAGTTAACACTATATGGTATGCATTTCTGAGCATGTTTAGTTGTTTATATATCCATGGCGTGGACAATGCTCACTAAGGAAGAGGAAATGAAATATAAACTGCTCAAAGTTCCCAAAAGATTCTGCTGGATGGTGCTCCTGCTTGTCTCCCACCTTATTATTTGCTATTGTTTCCTTGACTTTGGTTTGGCTGCATTGCCTGATTTAGTTCCTCCAAGCATCTGCATACCCCTCTCTCAAGATTTTCCCATTGTTTCTATTTTGAACTTAGGTTGTGTGCTTACATTTTTCCTTGGGTCCAGGTTCAGGTTCTCATATCACTTGACTCCTGTCCTGTCTGCCTAGCACCAGCTCTCCCAGTTTCTCTGTAGTCTAGCCTAGCCCTGGTCTCCATTGTTCATAACACATGCAGCCATCTGAAATCATCTCATGTTTATTTTGCTATGTGTTAATTGCCTGTCTTCCACGCTTCACAAGGAAGCTCTGCCAGGAACCAGCCTGGGTGAATGAAGTCCTTGAGTTCTAGCAGTGGGAATTAAAGACCAACACAATTGTCAGCCGACTGTCCTCAATAAGAGCAGCCCCAAATAGCTTTATTGCTTATCTTATACACCATACATATGTGTCACTACAAGAGGAACAAGGAAAGGTCAGGCATTAACATAGCAAAGCACAGTGTGAACAGATCTTTACAGGAGATAACAGCCCCTTCCAGTAAAGGCTTTGACATGTAGATCATGGGCCATAAATCTGTTGGTGTCAGCCGCCTGGCCTTCATGAGAAGTTGCACGTATGTGTATGGTTTCTACCCTTCCCTGGGAGGTTGGAGATGCTGAGGCCCTGCCATCAAGGCCCCAGGTCAGCCTTTCCTGTTCGGCCAGGGGGCCGAGGCCCTGCCATCAAGCTCCCTATAAAGCCTTCCCTGTCAAGCACATGACCAGCTCCCAACAAAGCTCCACAAGAACCGCCCTTTGCTGAGTTTGACCATTGCATTTCTAGTGCCTAGAACATCATTGTCCCTGGCTCCAAGTAAGAGGCTGTGTTCTTAAATTAATTAACATTTATCAGTTTGGTTGATCCAAAGTAATACTCATATGTTGGCATCAGGTAGCCACAAGGAGAAGAAAGAGTACCTGGCACCAATACTGCTAGACCTGTTTTCCCCAGTAATGATGTTAGGGAAAAAATGATCCTCTGTAGAGAACCTGGGATACCATTATCTCTTTCTACAATTTCTACCCCCATTGCCGTGTATCTTGAAATGTGAGTCTTAATAGGTAGTAAGCAATTCTGTGGGTGAAAGTCCTAATATCCATGAAATAGCTCAAACACTGCGCATATGACTCAATGGAGAATGGAACCGAGTCATAGCACCTTGTGCTGGCTCCATTTTAATTTACTTGGCTAAGAACCTGAGTCTGTGAGGCACTGAAAGTGGGTTTGTTGCCTGCGGACAGCTATCTCCATGCACTGAGCAATGAAGCAGTGGGACTGGCAAGTGTGGGCAGAAGTGATGAAAGCACTTCAGTCTGAGCAGCTTGCCCATGATTCTAATGATTTTTAGTGTTACTTCAATGACTTCTGAGAAGTTTATACCCATCCATCTCAAGTCAGAAACTACATTTAGTGGGATCAATGACGCATAATAGATATACTGCTTGGCACTATCTCAAAAATCTACAACCTAAGTCACTACTGAACATTTAAAAGAGTTACCAAAAATGCACAATTGTGTCTGCACTGTTATTTTAAGCATGCTCAGAAATGTATTGTGCTAAAACCATTTAATGCACATGTCGAAAAAAAGTGTTTCCATTTTCATGCCAGTGAATATTTCTAGTCCTTCTACAAAGATTTTTGAAAGTAATGCTTGATTGCTTGGGCTTCATCTAAATATTTTACACAGAGACAAATAAAATTCTTTTCTGAGCCGTATTACAACAGTTCTTAAGGTGCAAAGAAAAAAAGTACCTCCCCTGCCCACTAATTCCTTTATCTTCTTAAACTACCCCCTTTTGCCCATGCCAGTCTTTCCTTAGGCCTCAGTGCAAGCAGCTTTGATTTAAAAAGTGAATGGTAGCTATTGCCATGAACTTGAAGCAGCAATGGTATGGTAAGGAAAATGCTGTACTTCCTACTCTGCAGCCTCACCACAGTGCATCCACAGAGGTGCCAGTAGATAGTTTACCTCTTATAACACAACACGTCAAGCTCCGAGGCAGAGAGCAGACATTCCTCAAAAGGGTGATGGCCCCACATGCTCACCGAGGATGCACCAAATTCCATCTGCAAACATCGAAGAGTTTCCTAAAGCTACTCTGTGGGCCAGAGTGGGTGCATGTCAAGAATAAGGATCTATTAGAATGAGTTTTAAAAGTTAAGTCATTTTATAAAAATTACTTCAAGATTATTTACTTTCTATGTCTTTGTGTTACATTGTTTTCACTTTTATAACAGTGGTGTTAATAATTGTAGAAATGTAAGTTTGGTTTTTAAGTTTCTTAAGGTCTTTCCCTTTTACCCTACATGTGAGAAAGGTCCATTGATCCACAAATGGTATTTTAATTTCTATTGATCCATCAAGTTCTAAAACATGAGACTGGTGATTTAGAATGAACTTTTCAAGCTTATAAAATATATGTGTTATTTCATTTTAAATATAACTATTACAGCCTGCTTCCCATGCTTGTTAATTCCACCTCATACCATCTTAATAAAGAAATCCAGGCAGGCTATTTTCACTTCTTCAACCTAAAAGCTACTTCTTATGTATGGCTCACATATATACACATGGCCTTTTTTAGGAGTGATCTTGCATTTTTTAATTTCATTAGGGTTTTATGACACACATTCAATTGCGGCTACTGGAGACTGGCATATTTAAGTTCTGTTCCATGAGTCATTCCAGGTGTAACAGGGATTCAGTATATTGTTTAATGAATTTGTCAGGTCTTCATGTTGTAGCCCCAAATTAATTCATGAGTAACTTTAGGGTCATAGACAACTTTTGAGAGTCATGTTTATCTCCATCCCCAAACCTAAAATGAGATGATAGCAAATACTATTTATCACTGCCTATGTCGGTGTGCCTTCTGCATTTCAGTCAGCAACACAGACAGGTCTCCTGGTACATTGATTGTTATCCACACACTAAATCCTCAGCTCCACCAATCCCAGATCATGAACATATTCTTCCATTTGAAGTACAAATGTTTTGTTTTGTGAGTTTGGCCTTGGACTGCATGCATGTGAATTTTTCAAAGGCAGGAGGCATATCTTCTCATTTTGATGCTCCCAGTACCTATCGCAGAACCTAGCATGAAAGCACATTGTTGACTAAGACAATGAATGCACAGATAAATAATTACAAATTATTTACTACTGTGTTCTGGCTTTCTAGTCAGCCATCCAGTTCCAAGTCTTTCTGGGGCTCTAGGAAGCTGAGTGTTTCAGGGTCAGAGGCACAATTTGTGAAAACAGCTTACTTACCATGTATGATGTTTTAAAGAAAATGAAGCCTGTGATCTCTTTTGTAAACACAGAAAGCTTTCACAAAAATTAAAAAAAAAAATAATTAAAAAAAAAATATATATATATGTATATATATATATGGAGAGAGAGAGAGAGAGAGAAAGAGAGAGAGAGAGAGAGAGAGAGAGACTTTTGGTTAATACAGCACCTCAAAGTCAGTGCATCAAGGAAAATAGACTCTATCATTAAAATTGTAGTGAAACATTTAAGCATAATTAAAATCCCCAATTAAGGAATAATATAGGGTTGTTCTTAAATGGTTTAGTAGATCTGATTTGAAGGGAATTTGTATGTTGCACTATTCAAGATCAAATGAAATAATTTTGAGTTTTTGTATCTCCCATTGTCAAAGTTTTTCCTTTCAAAGAGTATCTATTTCTTATGTAATGATCCTAAATGCTGTCTTTACAGAAGGCATGTTATCACACATTTTCCCAAAGCATAGCACTTTATGGTGTTTGAATGAAGAAATATACTACATTTGTAAAAGCAATTTATAGTAGTTGGAGATGCAATTTTTTTTTAATATTAAACATAATGAAACTACAAGGCAGATATTTGTCATTAGAGTAAATCATTTGTGATGAAATGTGGCATACATAAGTGCCAAAACAGATTATTATAGACTAACATTAAGACTGTACACTTATTAGAATTCTTTTTTTTCTAATTTCAGACAGTAAAACAATTAATACATGAGTTATAGAACAAGAAAGGAGAAAGGGTAAATGCTATGTATTGAGTAACTACAGTACACTAAATCTTAGTATTTGCACACACTCATCTTCTAAACGCATGATTCTTTCACACAGGTAACTTTCATCAAAAAATCTGAGACTCAGAGAGTCAAATAACTTGTCCAAGATTATAGGCAGTAAATAGTAAAGCCATGGTTTTTCTGACATCACTATTCATAATCTTTCCAGTACTTTGGGATACTCTGATCAATGGATACAAGGAGTATTGCCACTATAAGAGAAAAACTAAAGTTCTGATTCAAGTAGCCTTCATTAAGCTTTTAGAAAGGAACAAAATGTCACAATAACAAGTAAAAATTATGCTCAACAATGATAACTATGAAACAAGTTGTATATGTGGAAATTATAGCGAAGGAATAAAATGCTTCAGCTTAAACTGTCGTCTGGGAACAAGTTAATGAACTTGACAAATTGCAGATCCCTCATTTTTAAGAGAGTGGTTTTAATACAGGGTTTAATGTGTACTAAATTATTATTGTATATGGTATGAGAATGAGGAGAGCTGCTATGTTTAAGTTCTAACCGCATACCAGATACTGCTAAGAACTTGAAACTCATGGTCTCAGGGATGCTTTTGGCTCTAATTTAGCAGGACCATTTTAAAGATGAGGATATAAACTCAGAAAGGTAAAGAAATTACCTAAAGGTATCCAGGTAGTTAGTATCAGAGCTGAGGTGAACTTACAGTTGGCCTAAATTCAAATGGAATGATTTCAACAATATCACCTTTGCCTCCTAAAGGATTATTGAATAATAGGACACATGTCATCTACAAGAGAGGCAATCTAAATGATGGAAGGAGATATGATCATGTTAGAGGAGAGAGGAGTTGCTTCGTTTTCTGAAAGTTCAGGAATGGAGCACAGAATAGTTAATGTCTATCACCGGACAAAAGCTGCCCTTGGAGACAAGGAAAAAGAAACCTGTCTGACCCACGTGTTCTTATCTTTCTCTCTTTACTGCCAAGACAAGTCCTTTATTTCTGCCATGCTTTGATTGTCTGACCCTGTCATTGCATCTCCCCCTGTCATCCCCTCTGCCTAGTTAACATCAGGTTTCAGCTGTGCCTGATATTTCTATACACTGTGCCCCTGACTGTACAAATGTTGGCTGATTTATAAAAGGTGAATAAGATGCACAGAGGGAAAAATCATTAAATGAGAACCTTCTTTGTGGCATCATGAATAAAAGAGAATTTTCCTATGTAACAGATTTGAGTCTTAATCTCTAAATTGTTCAGCTGGCTGGTGAATTGACTAACCCAGGAATAGGCATGCATTGACCTGAGAAGGGAAAGGACACACTTTCTTTTGCCACAGTAAATCTTGTACAATGTTGCCAAGTGACATGTTGAAGCAGAATATGGGTGAGTTAATGGTGCTGGACATTCTGCAGAAATTCTGGGTTTATTAGGATGGGGCTCTGTAGACCAGTGCTTCTTAAAATTTAATGTGAGTCAGTTAGAAATCTTATAAAATTCAGGTTCTAAATAAGGCTGAATGAAATGCCTAAGATTTAGAATTTATAACAGATTTATAGATAAGTATCATTGTCCTTTCAAGCTGTTATAAAAATATACCATAGATTGGGTGACATTTTAAAAAATTTATTTTATTGTTTGAGAGAAGGTAGAGGTGGAGCCATGTAGGGCGGGAACCAAACCGGGGCCCTCCCACATGGGAAGCAAGAACCTTTGACTGTGAGTCATCTCAGTGGTTACCAGTTGTACCAGAGTTCAGCATATAGGGTTTGCACAGGTGGAGGCTGGGAATTGAACTCTGAACCTCACAATTAGGAGGCAAGCACTCAACTGCTGAGCTATCTGATATCTTCAGACTGGGTGGCTTAAACAATATACCGGTATGTGTATTTCTCACAGTTCTGAAGGCTTGTAAGTCAAGGTCAAGGCAGATTCAGTGTCTGGGGAGGGCTCACCTCCTGATTTATAGATAGCTGCCTTTTGTCCTTACATGGTGGAACTAGCCAGATAGCTCTCTGGGGTTCCTTTTATGACACTCACCCATCCATAAAGCCTCCATCCTCATGACCTACTCACCTTCCAAATGCTCCATTTCCTAATGCCATCATGTTTGAGATTATCATCTCAAAATATGATGGGTTTGAGTGTGTGGGACACAAACATTCAGTCCATAACGAGCTCAGCGGGCACTGATTTGTGAGGCTATGGAAAACCTTGCTCTGTTGAATTTACCTTAATCTTCCCCTTCTGCTGCAGATCCCCCAGGTAGCAGCCTGCACTGGCTCTCCTAAACCATCTGTGTGGCCTCTGCCACTTAGATGCAAGCTACTCATTCAGAGCTGCTTCTGCATACCTCTTTTCAACTCCACACTCTGTAACATTACAGTGGTAGCTTAATGACAGCTGTGGTGGGAGTATTGACCCCATGGAAATCAGCAAATGCCACCCATAAAAACTTCTTTAAGTTGCTTACTCTTTGTTACAATTTTATGCCTATTGCAACCCAAATTATGTCAATTAAATTTTTTTTCTTCCAATATATTTAATTTCTGCAACATGATATTAATTTATGCATATTCATAGAACAAAAGCTCCAGGCTGCCCAGTAAGTTATATTTTCTAAGGTGTCTAGTCTTAAGCATTAGCTGAGCAAAGTGCCATATACCTAGTCATATAACCTGGATTATTCACAATGTATCATTCCTGACAAAAAGACTGCAATACATTACTACCAGTGGGGCAGAATTTTGAATCTCATCTTAAAGACTTAATGTGTGTAAGCCTCTGTGTCTTAATCTATGCAGCTGGAACATTTGCCGCTTTTGATTTATTAACCTCAAAAAGGCAACCAAGTAGCCACAATGTAAATGGCATTTCAGTGGGAAAATGGGTATTGAGCTAAAAAAGGCCAACTTACAAACACATATATGAACCTGAACTGATTTAGCCAGTTGAGAATTGTGAGACCTGGGTCAAGTGTTCTCATTAGCCTGCGGTTAAGATTGTGCCAATATAGTATATATAATTTATAGTCAATTGAATATGCATGTATCTATCATTTTATAGAGAGAGAAAGAAAGAGAGAAAGGAGTAGGATGGGATGGGTCACTGAATGAAGTGATCACCTGCTAGGGGGAAAAAAAAAGCTATGTAACAAAAACTTGCTGAAACTAACTTGAAACTACATAGTATTATAGTTTGTATCAAGGGACTGAGAGGCTCAGTGATCACAGATGGAGTGCGAAGCAGCATGAATCCCAGGAGATCTTGCAGGACCTGCTTTGGAATGGAAAAATGAATGTTACTGAATGTTTCCATCTCTCCCCCCTCTATCTTCTCTAATAAATGTGCTTAGGTGTAGTGAAATTATTTCAAGACAGGAAACAGAGGGTAGAGGGATGAAAAATGAAGAGGGCCATTGTTAATTAATAAATGGATAATAACTTTGAAGGTTGGCTATGCATTTAAGATGCTTATAGAGGGAAAATGGAAAGACCCTTGTAAAATCTCAGTGTCAATGTAATTCTTTTCTGAAAAATGACTTCATTATCATGATTATTTCATTATTATTCACCTTTTTTAAAAAAAGCAAAATAAAATTCAATTTGAACACCATTAATAGGTAATTGAGCTAGAGTTTGAAGTGTTTTATCATTTAGCTAAACCATCTGAATGCATATTGTGCTTATAAGCAACATTCTATCTTTAAGTAATGCTAATTTTTTTGTGTCAGTTTTAATAGAGATGGACATAAAAATCCTGATAAATGTCTTAACTGCCTAGCAAAAGTAACAAATATTGCAGATATGGGATTTGCTCTCAGAGATCTATTATTTTTTTCTTCTTCTTCTTTAGCAATCATTATAGTAATATGTATGGTTGTTACCACATCAAGGCAAGCAGCAAACTGTAATAAAATAAAAAGTGGACTGAGTCAGAAGGCTTGTCAGTGTTTAATCTGGTTTCTAACACTAATTTGTCATGAGAGAAAATTTGACAAGAGACATTTTGACAAATTACCTGGGCCTCTGTCTCTTCACATATAAAATAAGGATGTCTCTATTAGAAGGTTTCTAAGGTGCTAGAACTGTCTGATGCCATCATTATTTGCAGATTTGGAAATGAAAAGAAAATTTAAAAAACCTTTCACAACCAATGTGACATCAATTTCAGGCTCCCTACAAAAATGAGTGGTGTATATAATCTAATCTTACTTTTCTACCATCTCTAGGTCATTAACTCATTTTCTGTTTGCCCTGAGAATGCTCCCAAGCAGCACTGTGGCCATAGCATTTACCTGAGATAACTCGAGGATTCAAATCCTAGAAAATGCAGTATTCCTTCACGTGAAAAAAATTATTATATACTGATCACCACATACACTTATGTTCCATTAGGATCAGAGACAAGTTCTGTTTAGAAATAACTTCAAGAACAGTTTTATATTTTATTTTTATGCTGAAAACTGGTAAGATTTGCTTCAGCCTCTAAGAGCATATTTATGTAAGATTAAATGAAAGAGGCAGTGAGCTGCACTTTTTTTTTTCTCAACCAGGAAATGAGTTAAACTTGTCTGGCCACATAGCAGGGTATGGATAAGATAGGTAAAGTTGACATGGTGGGAGTTGTTGTTATGGGCTCATTGCAAACCAAAGAATGGGAGAAATAATGGATAGTGCTCTAGCCATAGACCAGTGTTACAAATGGAGGTCACTCTGTGCTTAGGAAATACAAACCAGACTGAAACTCATTGCATAACCCCAGTTCTCTGTCATTGAAATATTATGAATATAATTTGACTATGACATTGAAAACATGTACTCATATGGTATTCTTAGAGTGATAAAATGGACTAATAAGAAATCAGAGCTTTAAATTAAAACAGTGGTTTTCAAACAGAGATGGGGTGTACCTCATGCCAGGGGATCTTCAGTAATATCTGGAAACATATTTGCATTCCATGACTGGGAGGCTGGTACTGGCATCTGGTGGGTAGAAACCATGGATACTGCCAAACATCCCACAGTTCACAGGTCACCCTCTCACATCAAAGAATTATCCTTCCCAAAATGTCAACAGTGCCATGGTTGAGAAACTCTGAATTAGGAGAATCCTCTTCAAACTCAGCTGACCCAGATTGCTGCTTCAAATGAGTGAACTCTTTTAATTCCATATCACAAATAGAACAGTGCATGAAGCACTGAAACACCACATAGGATGTGAAGGTAAAATGGCATCTGGAGTTCCAGGCCCCCAATTAATTTCTTCTCTGTAGTTTCTCAAAGTGTGGTCAGCCGGGCAGGGCATCAGAACCAACTGTAAAGATCTAAAAGCAAAAGCAAAAACAAAACAGATACTTTGTTCACGCCCCCACCAAAAATAATAATAATAACAATAACACTACTGATTTGGGAAATCAGAATCTGCCAAAGAAGAGAAACCAAGCATGTATATTTTCAAAAGTCTTGATGTGATCATAATGCACACAAACATTTGGACCACACTGCACTTTATAAGACTGGGTGATTCCTGAACGCCAAGAATTTTTCAGGCTACTGAAAAGACGCAGCAATATTAATATATGGGGGCTCTTCCTTATGATCATTGGTCTGCCAGAGGATTTCAAGATATGAGATGCTCGAACATTGGTAGTAGTGCAGCATAACCGTGGAAAGTATTAATGTGGTTTGTATATAAAGTTTGGGTATCAGGTCTACATACCCCTGACATGCTCAAAGTTGAACATCCATCAAAGGAACAGCACTCTGGGCTGAACAGCGATTTGGTCCACTGGCATACAATTCTAATCAAGTCAAAGTCATGCACTTTCTCATTCTTTGGTTCATTTAAATTGAGCAATACAGAAATTGTAGCCTGCCACTCTGTGTTTATATGCTGCTTTGTAACAATGTGACTCATAAATGCCATCTGCTTTTTCCATAGACAAACCTAAAAAAGAAAGACAAGCTAGTGTCTCCACTATCCTTCTGTTCTGATGGAAAATCTAAATAAGTCCAGGCCAAGGCCACCTAGAGTAGATGCTTAACACCAATTTCTATTTCAGACATGAGGTTATATA
This sequence comes from Craseonycteris thonglongyai, assembly GCA_004027555.1. Taxonomy (NCBI): domain Eukaryota; kingdom Metazoa; phylum Chordata; class Mammalia; order Chiroptera; family Craseonycteridae; genus Craseonycteris; species Craseonycteris thonglongyai. Next base: position 19,386 of record PVKE010013202.1, on the reverse strand, counting down.
ATCTTACCCTTCTCTCCACGTTACCAGAAATGCCTCTGAAACTATTAGCTCTGTTTTGGCTGAGTTGAATACATGGAACTCCTGACCCCCCCTATTTTGGTGTCAGAGTTTACGTTCTGAAAGTATGAGTGTATAGCCAAGAGGCTAAAAGAAAACTATTTGAGAGAAACCTATTCAATCGTAAGCATATTTAATTTATAATAGTGATCTTTTGGTTTTAGTCCAGATCCTTTCGATTAAAATATTATGCCCTCTTGAAACATTAATTATAAGTTTAAAAAGAAGTTAAATGTTGTGACTAAATCAGATGAAAGTAATGGGGGAAAGTATTTCTGTGTTCAACTTACTACGTGTACCTCCTAGCCTCTTTCCAGAGACTCGGATGGAATACTTACCTTGAGAATAACTGAGTTGAGTTAGAGAGGTGTGGAGGATAAGAACATTACATGCCATGCTGAGTGAAGTGTATTGGGCAGTCAGTGTATTATTGCATTATTCTTATAATCTCCTGTGTGTTTGCAGATTTCCCCTGCTAAGTGGAAAGGCGACTGAAAGCAAAGTGTGCAGTGATATTTGCTGATCACATGAACTCTATAGCACAAGAGCAAATTCTCTTTCCTGGAAACTTATTGTTCTGTGTTTATAGATTCTGGGTTATTCAGGTTCTCCAAGAACACTGATAAAAATGAATGTTTAATAAGATCAACATAAAACTTGACAGTGAGAGAAATTCAGATGGTTCGTTCTCCTAATAATCTCCCATTTAATCTCATATAAGGAAGAGAAAAAGAATATATGTTTCAGTTACACAAATAACTAGTTACATAGATTGCCTGCATTCTATTATAAAATTAAATAAGGGGAAGCCAGGATGGCTCAGTGGGTTAGGCGCTCACTTTGCAGCACCAGGGACGGAGGATCGAATCCCGGCCCCGTGCGGAACCGTATGCTGAACTGGGGAGTTCCCCCAGTTCAGTTCTCTCTCTGTCTCTATCTCTCTCCCTTTCTCTCTCTCTCTCTCTCTCTCTGTCAAGAACAATAAAAATAAATAAACTCATAAATATATGTCAATATTAACTGTAGTAATAGAACAGATATGTCAAGCAATATAGAGAAAGACAAAATTATGTTTATGTTCACTTTACTTTTAGAGGATCTTTTGAAGTTTACTTATAAAGTCAGCATAAGTTCCAAAGAAAGCCATAAGCTTACACTTTGTGGTCATGATTATCTCTTGTCTGTAAGGACGGATGCTGTTCAAACATGGTTCTCAAACCTGGCTGTATAGGAGAGTCAGCTGGGTAGAGTTTCTATAGAGCTCTCGTACCTCCAGCGGTACCCCAAGGCTTTGACCTCATTGGTGTGTGGTGGAGCCTGGGCGGGCGTATTTACTAAACACTTTCCAGTTGGTTATAATGCACAACTAGAGTTCACAGCCACAGGCAGATAGAAACTTTTATAACTGGAGTATTTTGCAGTATTGTGAAATGTTTAATGGCATGCAAGTTTCTTTCTCTATTAATGATCTTCTGCCAGCCATCAGGAAAAATAAAATAAAATTGGTCTTTGCTTCAATATGTGTCATCTGTATAGAAAAACCTTGAAAATATCTCTTAATTAGATTTTAACTTTTTGTTCCCTTTCCCAATGAATAAAGAGCAAGGGAGAAAGGAAAGTCGTTTGGGTGACTAAGATTCAAGGGTTAGAACCACATAAATCTTTACCTATGGGTCAATATTTTTGATAAGTGGCCAACAGTCATAATGAAGGATTTACAGATAAAGATTGTTTTAAGTGTTTGTTTGTACTTTTTCTTCTAGAATGTGGCATTACTGTATTTTAAGGCATTTTAAGTCCCCTGTGCATGGAGGGATGTTTCTGATGTATGTTTCATGATCCTAGGAGGAAGCACATTTTAAATTCAAATATATAGAGAGAATGAAAAGCTCCTAGATTCTCTGATAATCAATACATTGTAAGAATATGGCAAATCTGGTGGATAAAGCAATTATAGCAAACCTCTAAGGATCTCATGAAGGAATCACAATTCATTGGAGCACTGTTGGGAAATAACTGTAGCCATTATCAATATAATAAGAACAGGTATATGGCTGGATACTTTATGGACAGACCGCACGTATAACTTAAAAATCTTTCATGAGTGTCTGTGTGTGTGCATAGTTGTGAGCACACAATTTATAACTCCCATCATTGTTTATTTTTCCAATTATGTATATTGCAAACATATTGGTTTACTTTTTAGCAAATTGCTTATTTTTACTACTCTGATGGGAATAATTATTTTTAGTCTAAAGAGAATAATATTGATGTAAGAGCCCAACTTTAAAAGTGTCAGTGGTATTTGCATGACAGGTAATGAGGCAATTTGGCAGAACATCAGGAACTAATTGAGCTCAGCTCACATCAATGAGGCTTCCTCAGCTGAGGCTGTGCCTCCTAAAAAGTACAAAGGAAATAAATGAGACAATGTGACATGTACGATTTTAATTGGAAGCTCTAATTCAAAATATTTTAAAGCATATTTAAAATAATTTGTGAATCCATACAGATGCTTCCTTCTCCAACTAATTAAGAATATTCAGCAGGTCATATAATGTCTAGATGTCAAAAACATGAATTATTGAAGTCCCTGCACGTATAAGTATACTTGTACCTTTAGGCAAGATAAAATTTAGTTTAACAGAGGAAAATTGGAAAGACACAATCCTCAAGACTGCAGACGGGTAGGTGATTTTTAAGGCGATATTTTAAAAACCATTAAGTGTATTACATTAAATTGAAGATTTTGAATAGTTACAATTATATTTAAGTCTATTTCAAAATAAGTCAGCTAAGTAAAACTTAAAATGCAATGTAGAGATGTTGTGATACAATGCTACCTTGGTTTCTTATTTTTTTAAGTTTTGCTGGATGTCATTGCTCTAATTTTTATTTGTTTTAAGTTGTTTGGTTTTAGGTCCCCATAGTAAGCAATGGTTCTAAAGAGAGTATTTTAAGGACCCTGAAATTCTTAGTTTCTAATATAGCTTAAAATTGATGACCACTGATTATTTATAATTCTTCACTGGAGTATTTCCAAAAAGGAAAAATAGTTGTGGGAGGAAAAAATATTCAATTTTACTGCTGACATATTGATAATTCAGTGCTAAATTACTTTTTAAAAAGAAACATGTAAAATCTTATACCTGGTTCACTAAACATAATCACAGTATACTGATGACTTAGAATGACACTAAGACTTTTGTAAAATTGTAGCAACATATGTACAACTTATTTCAATAACCTTAATGTGATTTCTTAAGGAGAATATTATAAACTGAAATGTTTAGTCACATATTTTGTACATTAGCCTATTATATTGGCAATAGATAATTAGAATATGATTTCCAAAAGGTAACAAATATAATGGATTAGTCTTATCTAGCACTTAAAATTGGAAGGGTCCTTAGAAAAAAAGAAATTTTTAATGAGATTAATAGATAATTCTTAGGACAGTAAATAGGTAAGAAAAAGAAAGGCAATACAAAAAGAAGAATTGGGCTAAATGAGAAAAGTTTGATGTAAAATAAGTCATTTTATTTTAACTTGGGTCTGGACAAGTGAATTAAGAAGACTAAAACGTGCTGGAATATAAATAGTACCTACTAATATGAAAACAGACAGTTTTAAGTCAAATATTTGTCTCAAAAGTAGTATCTCTTTGCTCTAAGAACTGTAGCTTCTGACATTATTTTGTGAATTATATATTATTCAGGTCTTTAATCTGTCTTGAAGAACTGCAGATAAAATGCAAACCTGAAGAAACTGCTGTCCTCAAACAAAGAGATATAAAACTAAAATCTTATTAGCAATATACATACACACAATATGCACGATACATACACCAGACACACATATATCACAAACATACTCCATGTGTGCACAAAACATCAGACATACATACATACATACTGCACACATGCATACATACACATCATGAATATATTATGTCTTAATTATCAGGCATAGCCACACATCCTGAAGATAGCTTCAGTGGCTCCAGCTTTTAAAAATCATGTTCTGGTATTAAATGGTAATAAAAAATGCCACTCCACTGATTTAGTCTTTGTTCTTGACATAAGTATGGGGACTATTCTTAGATATAATCTTTCTTATTCTATTATGAACAAAATTGAAAAACTGAGCCATTTTATTTCTCCATGAAATACAGCCTAATTTTCTTACATATTTAAAAATAAGTGATTAAACTCTACTTAGGTTTTAGAAGCTTTTTCAAATAAGTAACTTTAGGAGTAGATGGCATTCTACCTGTGTGGTTTTTATATTAGCAATGTGTTAGAATTAGCCTAGATCCATATAACTTTGGTAACAAGTAGACTTGACCTCCATAAAACATTCCCTAGAATTAAATACTTTATTTTATAGCTCAAATAATTTTTTATTAAAATCAGAATTTCATCAGAATTCCATGTAATAAAATTATTATATCTGTTAAACACTTACCTTGTTGACTGTTGCAGGAACAAATTTAAAGATAGCTATTTCATTTTCTGAAGTAGCTTCTAGTGTTCTTCAGTAATATTTCATAAATAGTTATAACTGCATATTCCAGTGCTCATTTAAAAAACATGTATACCTACTTAATTAGTATGAATCACTCCAAGGATTCACATGATGTAAATAAATGTTGGAAGTGAACCCCCCCAACATATGGAACGATTAGCCTGTGAAGTTAAAGTTCCTTATGAGAAATCACATGTGGTCTCCTAAGACAAAGAAATCACATCATATCTTATTACACAAGTTCTTCAAAACTGTGTGACTATCATACTGATAATACCGAATATTTACATTGTTCTTTATGTGTAAAAATACAATGTTTACTTTTACAAAGAGTATGGTACTTCAGAATACCAACAGTTTGGTTTTGGTGGATCAAAGTGATTCAAGGAAGATAAATAAAATGTGACATAATGCAGAGGTCCACAACCCCTGAGCCTCATACTGGTACTAGTTAGGAACTGGGCCACACAGCAGGAGATGAGCTGCAGGCAAGCCAGCGAGTGAAGCTTCATCTGTATTTACAGCCGCTCCCCATCACTCACATCACTGCCTGAGCTCTGCCTCCTGTTTGATCAGTGGTGGCACAAGATTCTCGTAGGAGCTCAAACCCCATTGTGTACAGTGCATGTCAAGGATCTAGGTTGCGTGCTCCTTATGAGAATCTAATGCCTGATGATCTGAGGTGGTGATGCCAGCACTGAGGAGTGGCTGACATACATACCGGTATTAACATTAGCAGAGAGGTTTCACTGCACAGAGACCATCATAAATCAATTGCTTGCAGACTTATAGAAAAACCCTATCAGTGAGTGGCAAGTGACAATTAACCTCCATCTGGTGGCAGATTTTTAGTCAAAATCTAACAATTTTAGTCCATGTGTGGCCCAACCATTATTTTATTTACTACTTCCATCTGCACCTCTTTCCCTCACTGTATACCTGTCTCAGATGGTACCATCTAGTTACTCCCACTGAATCTGCAATATGGTGAATTGTATAATTATTTTATTATGTATCACAATGTAATAGTAATAGAAATAAATTGCACAATAAATGTAAGGTGCTTAAATCATCATGAAACCATCTCCCCAACTTTATTTACTCCAGATTGGTGGAAAAAAGGACTTTTATGAAACCAGTCCCTGGTGCCAAAAAGGTCAGAGACTGCTGATATAATGTGTCCTTGGTAGTTGACAACATTAGTTTTCCACATAGTTTCACTCCACAGGTGTGCATGGGGCTATGCAGGGCAGGAACTGGGCTGGGAGACTCCTGCATAGGCCCCAGCAAGATCTGAATTGGGGGCACACCCCAGTTCATCATATGGGTCCGCATGGGCCGGGCTGGGATTTGATCTTTGGTCTCTGGGGCTGCAAAGCAAGCGCTTAACCCGCTGAGCCATCCAGCTTCCCAATCCAATGCTTTTAAATATGTTTTATCTGTTAAATGTATTTTAAAGTCAGATAAACAGAATTCTCTTGTGTTTTAAAGGGCACATAAATTCAAGTATGGGGGGCAGAAAAATGTCACAATTGGTATGTTCTCAAAAATTATTCCTTTTGTAGTTGCACTGAATTAACCTTTTTGTTGTTGTTTGTTTTTGTTTTAGAAATTTGGGCAAACTGTATTACCCATAGTATTTGTTTCCATTAATTGTAATTCTTTAGTCACTTATATTTCATTCTTTTCAATATTAAAGGAAATCATTGTTTACATGTCTTAAAGTAGAAATACCTATAACAAAATCTCTCATAGGATATGACACTTCTCAAATTATGTTTTACATTCTATTTCTTCCTAGATTCAACATCAACTAACTCATAAACCCTTCCCTGTACATGTCTTTTTATGTTGGTTTTCCTACAAATGTGTAGATAGTCCATCAATGATTCAAATCTGTTAAAATATTTGTAAAAGCAGGTTAGTAAACATCAAACACTAATTTTTATGTAAAATATATTTTCTATCCAGTTAGAGTGTTTTATGATACAGGTAGATTTTGTTGCAACTTATTATAACTCAGCCACATATGCTGGATGTTTATTTTTACATTTAAACTACTAGTTTGATTTTTCCAAATTGAAGACAAGTCTACTATTTTAAATGAACAAATGAATCTAAGTTAGCCTGCAGCCAAAATTCTCAGGAACCTATAGCAATGAAGATTAGCTGGCAGTTAATCATAGCATGTGCTGGTTAAAGCAGATGTGATTTAGAAATATAATTATGATCTTTTAAGTACATCAGCCCTATCTTTTTACAAGCTCTCAAAATCTTTTTGGTATCTAGCTGCAGATTTATGACAGGATATAAATGTAACCCCAGCTTTGCACACACTAGCATTTCCAGGAAAGTCATCTTGTGTTACAGTCCATATAAGTATGTCCAGTGAAATATGACTTGTGTCAGCTAAAACTGTAGCCTGGAGCTACATTTGGTATATTATTACTTTAATCTAGTTATTGCAGCATTGAAGTATGTGTTAGCAAGTTGAGAAAGGAAATGTCAAAAGTACAACCTTGCCTGATTATTAAGAATTTCTAGGAATGAAAAAAAAACAAACACCTAATATTCTTCTTCTTTTACTGTTTGTTTTGGGATATGTTGACTCTTTGAGAAGTAGTATTATTTAATGTAAGAGAATATGTAGAGTTTACCATAGTGTAATGTTACTTCCGTGATTGAGTATTTGAGAATTTATCTGAAGATATGTCAACAAATTGATAATTGCATAGATTGAAAGTTTAAAATCAAATATAGCCATTAACAATATAATGAAAAGAAATATAGGACTATTCTTATGGACTGTATTATCTGAAGATATGTCAACAAACTGATAATTGCATAGATTGAAAGTTTAAAATCAAATATAGCCATTAACAATATAATGAAAAGAAATATAGGACTATTCTTATGGACTGTATTGTGGATTGCTGATTATAAAACTGCATTAGTTTAAATAAGTGTGAGTATATGTGTAGTTGCAGACAAGTCTAACAAAAATATTATAAAATGCATTAGTAACAAAATATAGATATCATAGGTGAATATTTAGTCATCACATTTAAATAAAAAATATAAGACAGGAATAAGTGTATTTAAAAACCAGTATTATTTAACCAAAAAAGTATATTTGCCATTTTTTGCTATTAGGTGGGGGAGAATCAGAATTTTCAGCTTTCTATATTATAACTTATAAAACTGCAGTAATTGAAATAATAATAAAGGAATAAAAAATCTTTTATGTTTGAGTTATAAATGGCAGAGTAAATTTTCAATTTATGCTCTGGTTTTGCACAAAGTGTTATTAAATTATTTTGTTTCATTTAATAATAATTAATTATAATAATTAAGTTGATTTAAAATGCATTAGTTGAATTTCTAAATCTGGGAAATAATTTATTTTGGAAGATATCAAAATTACACAAATTGTAACCTAGTTTGTATTTATAAATACATTACAATGATATGAATAAGTTCATTGTATTTGCCTACATAGATATAATATCTTATATCACAAGATAAATTGAACATTTTCCTAAAGAAACAAGGAATTAAATACACTACAAGTTAGGATCAAAATAAAATTAAAAGTCAAATTAATTGACACTGATAAAGATTGTATTAATTACAAATAGGAATGGTAGCAAGTCTTAGGTTTTATTTATCCTGATGGTCATTACAATGATACATTCAAATACATTCATGCTTGTGGAATCATGATTATATAATATTAATCATTTAACAATTTATACAGAAAAACTTAAACAATGAAGTAAATAAAATAAACAATTAAGATAATGTACTTTTACTGATATCTGAAATTCATTTTCTCCTTTTTTAGAAAAAAAACAAAATTATATTTTAGATTTATAAGGTCAACTGTAATTCTAAAAAATATTTTGTTTCAAATGCAGTAGTTTTAAAAGACTCTTTCTTTTGTCCAAACAAATTTGTAGGATATGCAGTTGTCTAAAATGAAGATTATATAATTACATATTCAGATACATAAATTTTGCTTAGATTTATATATTAATTTTATATGTATAACATGTGCTTAAATTAATCAACCCACATGCACAGATGACATATTGGAGACACATTGGGATCAGAATACAAAATACTTTAAAATTATTTTCTGAAATTGAAGAAAGTTAAAATTATCTTATTTGACTTAAATCTTTCCAAACTTTATATACAAAAATTATCCAATATATGCAAATTATTTATTGGTAGGGATGTCTTGTTTCTAAATAATGCAGACTATTGCCTGACTTTGGATTAAAAAAAAAAATTAGTTTCAGAAAATTACATCAGAATATGATTTTATATTATTTTAAAAACAATAGACTATGTTTGAAAGACAATTTTAATATATTTTGTTTATGTTTATATTAATTATGTGCCTATCCTTGAAAAAATAAAAATAAAATAGTATGTCAATTTGAAAACTCACACATGGTACTTTTTAACTTTATTGTTATATTTAGCGTAATGGATGAATAACATTTTTAGTTAGATTAAAAAAAATAACTTTGCAGTAATATATTTGTGAGCAATAGAATGACAAACTAATCTTGTACATCATTGCCTATACATTTTTTACTTGATTTATCCACATGCCTTCTGTTATAGTCGTCAAAATAATTTTAGAATTCTACCTTTTCACCTTTACCGTGAAGGGTTCATTACATATTACGCAACGTGTTGTTGTGTATTTTGTTTGTAGAAGGATTCTAGTGGGTACTCTTACCAGAGGGGAGACACCTGGTGGATTTAATTAGATTGCATCTGGCAACAATTAAGAGCAAGGGATAAAAGTTGAACCAGCTGTAACAGCCTGGATGACTTCAGTTATTGAATTGAGACAGTACAGGAGAAAAGATTCCTGACCTTGGAAAGACAGTGAAGAATCCATGGAAGGGTTTCAATTATAGAAATGTCTAAACATTGAGTTAAGAACCTGAACCAATATTTTCCAACCAAAGGGGTTCTTAAGTGTTTAAAGTCCATTGAGGGGAAGCCGGGATGGCTCAGTGGGTTAAGTGCTCACTTTGCAGCGCCGGGGACCGAGGATCGAATCCAGGCCCCGGCCCGTGTGGAACCATATGCTGAACTGGGAGCTCCCCCAGTTCAGTTCTCTCTCTGTATCTCTCTCTCTCTCTCTCTCTCTCTCTCTCTCTCTCTCTCTCTCTCTCTCTGTCAATAAATAAATAAATAAAAATATATTTTAAAAAGGATGTCAAGAGAAGTCTTTAAAGTCCATGGAAAGCAAGACCTACTCTACTAGTAAATGATTTGAGAATACCTCTTTGAACTTGAATACTGAGTGGGTAAGGGGTTGTAATGGGGTGGCAAACATTTGGCGAAAGTCTTTGTGGATTGTGTTCTCCGCAATTCTAGCAACTTAAAAAATACCAAATTTGTTATGTGCTCACCACTCAGAATTGTATAACTGGAATCTGTATAATTTTTACCACCCCATGTCACTCCAATAAATTAATAAAGAATTATTTTAAAAATTTTAACTCAGAATTTAAAGAGATTTTATTCACTTGGTGGTTCAGCCACCATAATATTGAATGTGTTACCACTGCACTTTGTAGTATCATATTTTGACACAAAGGCAGTAATTTTAATGTATATGTTTGCAGCCTGTTAGTGTCAGAGGTTACATCATATACGAGTATACATTCTATAATGGTTTGCTGTGGTTCATATTTGGAAGCACTTCAAGATATATAAATACAGAGCATTGGTTTTGTTTTTAACCTTTGAAAATCGGATGATTTTGGTCTTACCTCTTAAACATTATAAAATTCTGAAATGTCTGACCTCTTCGTTTAGTCTTGTCCTTTGCTAACTCATGATTTGTATTCAGATATGAGATTATTGTTCAAACAAATTAATCTGTTGAGAGGAACATGATTATTTAGTTTTGCTGTTGTCCTTATTATTTTGTTTTTAAACAGACATCTGTTAAATTTGGTAATATGCCCCCCCCCAAAAAAAGAGCATCATTTGTCCCCTGCCACACACACACACACACACACACACACACACTATGAGATGCCCCATACTGTCTTTTGCACATGTGAATAATTTCTAAGGCTCATAACATTTATATAAATTCCCCCCCCCAAATCCCATTAATACATAATTCAAAACCTACCTAATCAAATATATTTTATGACTAAACATATTTTATATGCTTATATATAAACATAAAATATGACTAACATATTTTATGGATTTTTGCTGACATAAATCAGTCATATATAGTTCACATTATCACTTGAAGTGTTTGTATACTAGTTTATTTGTTTCATAAAAAGTTAAAAGAAATTATGTTGAAGAAAAGTGATTTTAATAAATAAAACATTACCATTGATGCAAAATGTGACTTAAGGCAAATTACTGTATATCAGTGCTGTGCAATAAACTTTCTGTGATAATAGAAATAAATGTTCTCCCATTGTTGTCCAGAATGGTAGCTGCTTACTACCATATTGCATGTGGCTATTGAGCACTTGGAATCTAGCTGGTGTGATAAAAGAACTTAATTTTTAATTTACTTTGATGTTTTAATTTGAATTTAAATTAGCCGTATTTATCCGGTGGCTACTATATATATTGGCAAAGACCCAGTCTTTGACCTGTAGGAGTTTATGATATAGACTCTGGTGTAGGCATCTTGTGCAGCAGAATCACAAAGGAAGTCTATATATCTTCTATCCTTGTTTATTTTAATCCTAAACTCCTTGAAAATAAAAGTAAAGCCTTACCATTTGGGGAGCATTCAATAAATATGTTCTAAATGGAATTTAAGGAATTGTATAACAAATTTAGAAAGAAAATATATTGCTTAGCCATTAATAAGCATAGAGAGAAGAAAATGAGGGAAATGCAGGGTAATTCAGAAGAATAAAAAGAATGGTTTGCAAATCAAAAAGGCCAGTTTGTCATTAAACTCTCGCTGTCATTATTTCTCAAACTTAGCATGGAACAAAAGCTTTTTTATTTTATCCTCTTTATTACTAAATTTGGAAAACATTAAAATAAAGTTTATCCTGTTTCAAGAAAGGTATTTCAAATAAAAAATGTAAAATTAAGTATAAATAAGGTATATCCTGCTTATGTTCAATCATGCTATATTCCAGACACAAGTTTATCACCTCAGAAACTGGTACACATTGGAAAAGTGGAGAGTGCAATATTCTGGGGTGACTTAAGTGTTAATGTACCACCAAGTTCAAGTGTTTACTTTTAACTACCAGAGAAAATCTCATTATCCAATAAAGCAAACTGCCTGCAAAGTTGTATTTTTTTCTCATTTTCCTCATCTACAGTAAACCTCTCACTTAAATATTGATGTGAAACAATTGATCAAGAAGTATAATTATGAGTTTGTGGCTAAGAAGTGGAAGAGTCCTGTGAGATTGTCCAATTGAATTTTCTCAATTTAAAGATGCTCAGCAGGTGGAGAAATTTGTTCAAGGTCACACAGTTCAGAGATAATAGTTAGGTCCTGCCCCTAGCTCTCCTGATGTGTGGACAGTGGTTTTACCACTGGAGTGCTTGCTCTCTCTGGAAGATCTCCTTAACTACTTTTTCTCTTCTGTTGAATACTCTCTTCTTGGGTCTGTTTGGAATTTTTAAAGTGTTATTTCCCCCAATTTTTGTTAAAGATTTATTTTATTGTTTTTGACAGAGACAGAGACAGAGCATAGGGACAGGGCCTAGAGCAGTCTCCATAGTTGTGCATCATCAGTTTTCGACACAATTTTATTCCACACAGGTGGGTGGGGGACGTGCAGGATTGGACCTGGGCTGGGGACCTTCTGCATGGGAGGCATGCCTCCCTGAGCTGGGGGGCTGAACCGGGGGCTCTTCCACATGGGAAGCTCACCCTGTGGAGAACTGAACTGGGGGCCTCCCGCAAGGAAAGCACAACCCAGTTCACCATATGGGTCCACAAGGGCTGGGGTCAGGTTTCAATCCTCAGTCCCTGGGGCTTCAAAGCTACCACCTAACCCACTGAATCATCCTGGCTTTCCAAAAAAAAATTTAATTAAATTATTTCTAAACTATACAAAATTACAACTAATCAAATCCTAATATTTAAAGTTAAACATATATTTTGCTTTTTGAAAAGTATTTCAAATATTTTATTATAATAGTACTAATATTTTGTGATATCTTTCACGCAAGTTCACTTGAAAGCTAGGGTGAATGGAGCTTCAAATATGAAAGCATTTTTAAAGTTTGATCAGTTATTTTGATGACTGAAGACATATGATGATATATGATATCAACATATATACAAGTTGCACTTTTTCATATATGGTTTTAAAGTTTCTCATGTAATATATGTTTAATTTCTATAACTGAAATATGATTTACTGGAGTAAGATGGTAACTTTTTTGTATCATTCTTAAAACAACTAGGATAGTACTCACCTTATAACAGGAATTTAATACAAGGAAACATTGTAAGCCATAAAAACATGATTTATACAAGAGATTCTTGTCAAATCAACAAGATTTGAAGCCATTTACTTTCTGCCCAGACAGCCCTATGATTGCCTGTAAGACAGGAGTCTTAATTTTTAACTTGTATGGTCACAATGAAGATTGTTACATATATGAATTATGTGTGGGATAAGTAAGTACTGGGACTGGCACTAAATAGATACTCATTCACTGGGACTTATTATTATTATTGCATTAAGATTAAAATTGTAGTTACATTTGAGTTTTTATTTATGCACACTTTCTTGAGTGATCTTTTTTCTGTTAATTTGTAGAGCTCAGTTAGTAGTCTCCAGAAGTAAGATAAATGAACTTCAAAGAAAAAGCAAAAATCTATTTCTGCTTTTGTCTTTCATGATAAGTTTTGCTGTTCATTATCTAAACAATCTTCTTGAAAGTCAGACTTTTCATTGCAAGAGTTAATCACTTCAGTCACATATTCCAAAACCATTTCTTTACATATCAAAGCCCAGAAATTAGAAGGATGGACCTAGACTTTTATTTTAAGGAATAGAACAGAAAATCTACACCAGGTGATATAGGCATTGCCTACTTTTTAGGACACAACAACAAATTTTTTTCTTTCTGAAAGAAGAGAAAACCTGGAGTGAAGAGAGCAAGAGTTTTGAAATGGTCTGTGAGTAAGGTTTTTGTTGACCCCTTAAGGGGATAATATAAAGGCAGTGGGAGATGCAAGAACCATGGGTAAGGCAAACATCTGAGCTCCCTCTTCCCCTTTGCTTTATTTTAAGCATAAAGCTGAAGAAAGCCATGCTATTTTCAAATTCTAAAAATAATACCTGCTGCTATCCTGTCAGAGTAAGCCTCCACTTGATTCTAGATTGGGCAACATAGCTCTTAGGCAATTGGAAAGGACTGAAAAATATAATATGTAGGCTTTTAAAATGACATGCAAAAAAACACATAGTAAACCATTAACGGTTATTCTGATGATCATTTACTAATTATCTTCATGCGTTAGGTCATGACTCCCCTGCTGGTTCAATACAGGTATAATAGTAATTTATAACTAAGTTGTCATTAAGTACAGATTTACTTCATGTAGCAGAGTACATGTCACACATAAAAAATATGAGATTAGTTGTTTTAATAATTTAGTAAATATGAATTTTCCAGCAGTCAGTATGTAACTTATAATAAAATATATTTTCTGCCCACAGACACCTCACTGTCTGGCAAAAAATAAAGATTAAATAAATGCATACTTGTAATTCAATAAGTAATATAAGTTATAACAGATTTAAGTGCAAAATGCTACATGAGACAAAAAGGCAATTATTTCCTCCCCATGAACAAAGATGGATCAATCCCAAGGGAAGTGACTTTTGAAATAAAATTTGAAAGTATGTTGTGAGTATATCACAGATCAGCAATTTGAAATGTGATTTTGCTGTTTAAGATCTTCATTCAGGAAGACATGAAGGTGTTTGAACAAAATGTAGGGAACTATTACATCTCAGTTAGTAAGACATGAATTTTATATGTTCTCTTTAAACAGGAGTATTCCTCAAAAACTCTCCTCATTCTCAATTTTCAGGAATTGTTTTGGGTCCCATAGTAAAGGGAATCTTTCAACATGTGAGTAAATGTGTTTCAAAATCTGATGACATACATTTAAAAAGTTATTCAATAATACATCGTGACTGAGTTCTAGTCAAGATGATGCAGTAGGTCAGCACTGTGTTTGCCTCCTCTCATGACCATGTCAAAATTAAAACTAAACTACAGAAACATCATTGAGAATCTCCTAAAGTCTACCTGAATAGTAGTTCTGTAACTAAGAATGCACAAAAACTATATTGAGACTGGAAGGAGGGGTGTGGAAGTGAAATTGTCTGATTCCAAAACTTCACATGGAGAATAAAACTTTGGAGGGATATATCACTTGTGGAGGTTGTCCCTGAAGAATGAAGAATCCCAGCCCCAAACCAGGCTTCCCAGCCCAGGTTTCAGTGCTGGGAGGAGAAGTCCCCCTAACTGCTGGCCTTGAAAACAGTGTAAATTGAAGATTAGTGAGATAGAGGGCTGCTGGAGTCCAAAGTGGTCTTCGTAAAGGGCACACACATGGACTTACTTGCTAATAGACTCAATTGCTCTGAGCTCCAGCACTGGGAAAATAGCTTGAAAAGTGCAAGGGACTTATCGGGAGGAACAGAGTTGTCTGGTTTCAAGAGGGATAGAGGGACAACTTTCTCCCAGACAGAAATGGTGGTGGAAGCCAATGTTTCTTTGTTTAGCCCTCTGCCCTACCACAATGCAGACTTAAATGGGTACTATATCTGAGTCTTCATCAGCCTGGCTAACATTATTTACCCCACCCTAATGATTCCCTGAGACCCCACTCAACTTGCAGACCCACCAGAATGCTTCCAGTGGATTTTCCATACAGACAAGTTGTCTTTGTTCATGCTTCAAACTTTTCTAAATTCTCTCAAAGATTCACAAATCCCAAACAAATAGCATCTCGCTTTGACATGCTCTGTACCTCTTGCTAAATGGCCCTAAGCTTAGCACTAGGACCCACCAATAGTAGGCTATAGTGTAACCTTTCCCAGGTACCTTTAAGCCCAGCACAAGTGGCAAACATCTGTAGATCACTTTATAGTTCATAGAAAGTGACCCCAAGAAGGGCACAGGCAGTGGCTGACCTTGACTCAGAACTAAAGCACCCAGTGGACAACTTGATAATACACCAGAGCACCACTGAACCATTTCCACAGAAGACACACCCAAAGAGCAGACTGTACAGGCACCTGGGCCCTGCTAAAGTGAATTCTGCTCTATAGGGTTAACTCCTACAGAGTAGTTTCTCCATTTTAATCATTGCCAGTCCTCACAATCAATCATTCTGAGGGCCAATCCCTCCCACTGACATGTCAATAGCACCCAAGTTGGGTATTTGCTACCCACACAAGGTACACACTTGGAATACCTGGCCTAGATGACCAGTGAAACTGCTGCATGAGGCTCCATAGGACACCTACTACACAATATCATTCTACTAAAACTTACTAAAACTGAGACATGTAACAGCACTACTTAATACATAAAAACAAACACAGGAAGGGAGCCAAAATGGGGAGGGGAAGAAACATGGCTCAAATGAAAGAGGAGAACAGAGTTCCAGAAGAACTAAAGAAAATAGAGACAATCAATCTACCTGATACCAAGTTCAAAACACTGGTTACAAAGATTCTCAGTGATCTCAGGAAGAACATCAACAAAGAGATGGGAATCATAAACATGGAGATAAAAAACATAAAAAGAACCACTCAGAAAGAAAGAATACAATAACTGAAATGAAGAATACGTTAGAGGGAATCAATAGTAGATTAGATTAAGCAGAGGATTAACTCAACAATTTAAAGGATAAACTAGCAGAAAACACCAAATCAGAAGCACCTCCCCCCAACAGATGAAAGAACCTTTGGTAAAACATCAAGCATGTCAACAGTTGCATCATAAGGGTACCAGAAAGAGAAGAGGGATAGCAAGGAATTGAAAACCTATGTGAAGAAATAATGACAGAAACTTTACCTAACTTGGTGATGGAAACATAAATAGAAACCCACCAAGTGTGGAGAGTCTCAACCAAGATGAACCCAAAGAGTCTCACACCAATGCACACCATAATTAAAATGTCAGAAGTTAAAGATGAAGAGAGAATCTTAAAAGCAGCAAAAGAAAAAGTCACCTACAAGGGAGCTCCCATAAGACTGTCAGCTGATTTCGCGACAGAAAAGTTGTATACCAGGAGTGATTGGCAAGAAACATTCAAAGTGATGAAGAACAAAGATCTACAACCAAGACTACTCTACCCAGCAGAACTATCATTTAGAATCAGATGACAAATCAAGAGCTTCCTCGACAAGAAAAAGCTAAAGGAGTTAATCACCACCAAACCAATATTACAAAAAGTAATAAAGAAACTTCTTTAAGAAGAAGAAAAAAAGTCAAAAATATGAATAATAAAATGCTGATAACTACATATCTATCAACAGTTACTTTTAAGTGGATTAAACGATCCAATCAAAAATCTTAGGTAACTGAATAGATAAGAAAATAAGAGCCTTACAAATGCTGTTTACAAGAGACTTACTTCAGATTGGAAGACAGAATGAAGTAAAGGGACAGAAAGATGGAAATGAAAAAATCTGAGGATGTAATACTTGTATCACACTAAAAAAAAAAAAGAAAGAAAGAAAGAAAACAAACCTATGTAGCAAAGGACAAAGAACCCAGTTATGTCACTTCTGGGCACTTATCCAAAGGAATCTAAAACACTTCACAGAAACAATCTTATACATATAGAGAGCTTTTTGATGGTTGCTGGGTGAGGAGTGGCGAGATGCATGAAAGAGGGAAGGGTATTAGAAGGATGAATTCATAGTTACATATTAATCATGCAGACATAGTGCATAGCATGGGGATTATAATCAGTATTACTGTAATAACTATACATATACATGGTGTCAAATGGATTCTGGATTTATAAGGGTGATCAGTTCTTAAGTTATATCAATGTCACTGTGTTGTATGCCTGAAACTAATACAATATCACATGTCAGTTGTAATTAAAAAATAAAGATATATGTTTTAAAAAAAAGAAGTAAAAAGAGAAAGAAGTAATCCTGTAATATGCACACATGGATGAACCTTGAGGAAATTATTTTAGGTAAAATAAGCTAGTCACAGAGGAGGAATACTGCATGATTCTACTTATATGAGGTACCTATGATCAAACTGATAGAAAAACAAAAGAATGCTGGTTGCCTGGGTCCAGAAGGAGGGCCAGATAATGGTGTTGCTAGTCAATGGGTATACCATTTCAGTTACAAGTATACAAGAAAAATAACTTCTAGAAATGTGTTGAATGATATTTTACCTATACTGTGTTACAGTTTACAATTCTATATTTTACACTAAAAAATAAAGTAGATTTGATGATGTTCTTACTACAAGGAAATGAATGTAAAATTTAAAAAAGAAAAAAATACACACACATTATGACTACAGGGAAGATAACATTAAAATAATGAAATATAGATCTGTAAGGAGATTAAATTTTGCAATTTAATCAAGGGAGATTATACAAAACAAGATAACATTTATATCAAAAGGAGATTCAGGTATACTGAGGGAGTAAATATTACAGATTTTTGTTGGTGGGTTAATTTGAGTTTTTAGTTTTTACAATGTGTGGCAATACTGTTTTGATGTTTGAGGGGATGAATTTCTTCAGCAAAGGTCAATAAATTGCCCCTAAATTAGAAGTAGAGACAGGGTATTTCAAAACAATATCAGCATGCCTATACACTTGACATTGAGGAAAGCTTGACATTATGTGTGTTGAAGTGCATGATACAGGTTTCAGTCATATACAATATGCAGTGAAGGAAAGAAAATATTGAGGTGCCAATGACAACATTTGCCATTTAGGCTCTCACTGAATATTTATTAATACTCATATGTATGTACCATTATACTGCTGTTATACAGAAACCCACTGAAAATATGAAACACTTATTAAAAAGCAGAAGAATGTTTTACAAAAAATAATTGCATAAAATCACTTTCTAAGTTCCATATATATTTTAGATATAAAATTTCTATTTTGACAAAATTACTAGTTGGTTACAAAATACTAATTTTTTTCCAGGGTGGGGTGGAAAGCGGCGGGCAGCCAGACAGAGATGAAAGGTCAGCTGCTGTGAATGTTGTCTATGAATGGGGCCACTTGTACACAGCAGTAGATCAAAGATGTGGGCACGTTTGTGTTCAACCAAACTGCCACTACTGTGAATAGAGTTATCTGCAAACCAGTCTCCTTTGCCCCAGTGGTTCAGTAGAACTGATGAAAAACTGTACATGAGGATATGAGGCTGTTTCTTAACGACCCGTGGAAACTGCACCTCTTTGGTGGCTGGGCTGCTGAGAACTCCAAAAGCTGCAGGGTTTCTGAGACTGTTGCAACCAGCCCTAGTTAGGTCCCCTTTATTTCTTTCTAAATGTCTAACTCTTTTCCATGACCTGTGTTACAAACTACTTCTAGAAAACTCGTGGCTTAAGTAACATGTACAAAATAGGGTAAATTTGTTTTGTTAAATGATTTCTCTAGTCTTTTATTATTATTATTATTTATTTAATTTAATTTTTTTACCCTAGGGAAACATTTTGGCTGGAAACTTACCGTAATCTTGAGTTATTCAATTTATAGAATGATGCAGGTTTAGATTTTTTAAGACCTAG